>JANSTP010305474.1:0-17289 GCA_025330745.1 Cladonema radiatum | reverse complement strand
TCAAAAACTAGAAATTGAAACACTACGAAACTTTATCACTTTAAAAATTAGCTGGTGACATTTTGTTGACCATGCCAGTTGATCATGGGCACATTATGAAATTGCTAATGTTTTTTCTAGGGTATTTTCATGTATTATACATGTACTTCAATATCTTTAGAAACATACTTTTTAAACGCAAGTCTCTCCCAATGACGTTTATTTATATAGCTTTGTTTGATACTTACTAAAAAGTAAGTTATCCAGTTTTCAATAAGCTTGAATCTGCTTTTGAATATAGGTAATATGTCTATAGTGTGGTGATTTTCTTAGACAATTAAATATATTGGGGGCTACGCTGTAGATATCTAGGTGGTAATGGAGTTTTTGGCACAAGCTTCTGGAAAAATAGTTATCGAAGAAATAGAGACAACATTTGAAGAATTACTTATGGAAATATCTGACGGTTTAGGTTTGTAAATTTCAATTACAGTAATTTGGAATTTTGATATTAACCGCCATATAATTAAATAAGTATGAAATTGCTAAGTGTAGAATACATACAATATAATAAGTATTAAATATCTTAACATGTTAATAAAAATAATTAAAAATAATCGAATACGTAAAATAATATTTTTCAATCGATCTTTCAGCAAAATGTTAAATTCTTCATCAGTAGCTACTTCTACGAAGTACTAAATAAACATTTCCCGAAGAAACACACATTCCATGAAATATTCAACAAAAACAATGTTAAACTGAGCTACAGCTGTATGCCAAGCATAAAATGAATCGTCAATACACACAACAGAAAAATCCTTCTAATGCGAACTGTGAAAGCAAATGCAACTGCAGAAACAGAGACCAGTTTCCAATGAACAACCAGTGCAATATGAATAACATTGCATACAAGGCAGCAATATTATGTGATGACAAGAATTACGGGGAAAAAGTATACATCAGATTATGCAAAACGTCTTTAAAAAAAAGGTATGCCAATCATCAAACATCATTTGAAAAAGAAGAATAATCAAAGCAGACAGAGCTCGCACAAGAGTACTGGATATTGAAATCCAAAACCCAAAAAGTCATCTGGTCCATAATAAAAAAAACGTATGCCATATAAAGTAGATTGCGGAACACGCAATTTATGCGTTGACGAAAAAGCAGAAATTCTCATTTATAACAGAGATAACCTATAGAATAATAGAAGTGAGGTTGTGTCCAAGTGCACCCATCATAACAACTTTAAAGTGGGCAATAATCGAAGGAAGCATAAAAAATGAAATCACTATTTTATAAATTTATATAACTTATGCAAAACTATTGTATTGTTTTTTATTAAATGTATGTTGACCGTTTTTTGTATCATTTGGCTGAAGATTGTAAGTAGTGTGAAACCCCAAGTACTAAATAACCTTGTTGTTTTCATTCACAAATAGCAAGTAAACTGTAATATACATAATTATACACAGAAGTAAGCATTTCCCATTTTCAAGCCCTGAAATGTTTAGCTTGTTTTCTGTTTGATTTTTGCATCTAATTGATTTTTCTCAGCAGATTCCTTATAAATATCACTAAGGTTTTCATTCATGTTGTTATATACTTCATATGTCATTGGTGGAGGCATATTCAAAAATGTAAAAAAAGTTTTCATAGCTTCATGACCTTTGCCTATTTCTCGAAAGGCCATAACAGCTCGGTAGTTGATTTCACAAGCAGCTGGCCTCGGAGTTGTTTTGTTACCTTCGACACGAATTGCATTTTAAACAAACTTTATGGGCTAATCCCATCTTTCCTGAATTTTTCCTTGATTCGGTGACATTTCCGAAACACTTCTGACAAGAGAGTTCCTGGAAAGCAGTCTGTAAAACTTTGAAATTAACCAAAACATAATAGTTTGCTTTGTCATACTCAACAATTTTTTCATTTTTTTCAACTTTAAGTCTTTTTCTTTGATGTGGTTGACACAATATATCTTCATCTTGGAATAATCTTTTGTTACTTGTATATTAATTACTTTGAAAGTGTCTTCGTTTTTTAGTTGTATTTTTCAACCTTGTTTTTCAGTGTGCATTCCATGTTATACTCACGCCGAAGGCAAGTAAGTGAAAAACCTAAGCTACGCCAAAAACTAGGGAATTTTGTGAAAGAAAGAGCTATAATAGTACAAAAATATGATTGTCAAAAGCCAGTATGCGCCAGTATGCCAAAAAAAACTCCCTACCTCACGCCGAAGATCTTCGGCATATAGTGCATAAAATGCAGACTATCTCGTTTTGCTATTTCTTTATTACCCATGCTTTATCTATGTATATTAAACTAAAAAGATCAGAAACAAAGAAATATCACCAAGAAAAATGAAAATCAAAGTAAGGTTCATGTATAAATAATGGCTCTTTTGCTTTTTGCTGAAATACCTACCATGAACAGGCTCTCATCCTAGCTAGCTAGAAGTTTTGGATTATTTTAATAAAGTTAAGCTACCATTTTGCATCACTAAAAGTTCTGAGAGGGTGTAAGAGGGCGTATTAAATCCACTGTGTGACAATGGCGCCCTGTGTCCATTTATTCTTGCCAAAATAAGGAAAATAGTAGGGTAGTAATTACGTTGCTACGTGCATTGCTAAGGCGAATGTTTTTGCAATGTTTTAAAAAAATCATTAAAAACCATCAAACCATCAAACCGTAAAATAACCTTCAAATTCTGTTAGAGCAATGTCTGAATACTATATAAGTAGTAAAAACTCAATTTTAATTTTTTCGGCAATTTTCACCAAAAGAACTGGGTAGAACCACCATTAAGTGATAAAAGTATGAAAAAGTGATAAAAAGTTTAAATAAAATTAAAGACCGATAGAAATGCGAGTAGACTCTTCGAAACAAAATGCTGAAAGAGGGCTTAGATACAAAAGTAGGGCTATGTTATGTCATAGTACTGTCATCTGATTGGTCTGTTAGAAAAATAAAGCCTTCTGATTGGTTCTTGAAGAATTTTCTTTCATTCACCCATACTGGCGGGAAAAGAGACTTGAGAAAAGAAACCTGTTTAGACTAAATGTAGAATCTGATTGGTTCTTGAGAAATTTCTTTTCAGTTATTGAGAAAACAGGTTTGGCAATGTAGGTACAGAATATGAGGTAACGCTTTAAGAGCAAACGTCAAACTATTCATGAAAGATAATGGCACGCTCAATCCCTGTGAATATGAAAAATAAACAATATGTTTCTGTAGTCCTCCGATTGACCATAAATAAAGAAGGATTGCAAAATTTAGGTGTTTAGGTGTTCATTGAGGTACCAAAGAGATCTTTTACTAGCTCAAAAAGATTAAGATCAGTACCTGAAATTCAGATCTGTATGTGAAATGCATACATTAAAATAGAATTTTAGTATAAGAACTAAGTGCTGCTATTTTTCACTTTCATTTGATGCTGATATTTGAAACACATAGCACACGCATACACAGAGAGAAAGAAACATGGATGTCGTTAGAACTTTCAAAAAATCGATCTACTATGAAAAAGTACATACGATTCAACAACTGAGGGGTAATTTAAGAGACGTAAAGAAATTGATTTTATGGTCAAACCTGAGCAACGAAGATTGCATCAATTTAATGGAATATTTGGAGGCAATAATCATGAAAAGTTGCCTGCAAGAAATAATTTCGATGAGAAAAACCTTACTTATGACCCGACACCTTAATAATATAAATTAGGAACTTTTGACAGACATATGGAGGGAGGCACATAATGCCTCCATCGACATAGAAAAGGCAGACGTGGTGGAGATTTAAAAAAAACTTTAACTGTAACCGTTGATCGTGGAAACTTGTGTTGAAGAAAGTGTATCGATGCGTAAAACATATTATCAACGTATCCATGCTAACCGAACTATTAAAATATATTACACGGGAAAACCGGAAGAAAGATGATAAATATTTGCTATTTTGAAGTTATTGTTATTTTTTTTATTATTATTATCATTATCTCATTTCAGTTGAAATTAAAAATTGGAAATATGTAAGCTAAAAGAATCTTACTGTTTGCTCTTTTAGTTCGTTTTAAGATTTCAATGGAGTTTTGAATAACTTACATACTAATACCTTTTTTCCCTCGCGTTTATTTTTTTCATCTTTTGATTAACTGCATTTTTAAAAAATTTTTTTCTTCATGGACTAAAAGCTTTTTAAATAAAAAGTGCTTCTTATTTTATATATCTATCTGATTATGTTATATAATATGTATGATTTTTTTTTTCTCACAGCTATACACTTTCGGTTTCAGTTTATTTCTTTTAAAGAATTTCATTTTAATTTCATTTCATTTTTAAAATTCCTATGTTTTCTCCCCATTGTCTTCGAAGCACTTTACTATAGGACAAAGGAAACACTTTGTCTGTGAAACATTATACCCAAAGTTTAGGAAGAGATAAGGAAGCGCATTGACCTGGAAACATTTAAGTTGCTCCAGTGTTTTTGTCGCTTAAACATGAGTTTTATTAAGGAATATATATATTTCTTCCTATTGTTTTTTATGCTACTTCACGACCTCACATTAAAAGCAGCTTTTTTTCGAAGCCCATCAGCAACTCGTCCGTTTCCATTTAATGGAAAGGGTAAGTTCAAAATCATTAGATTCTCAGATTATTGTATTTTTTGAGCACTGTCCGGTGTTTTTTCACTATGTTACTGTCCAGGAATTGGCGGTAACTATTAATAATCATTATTATTATTTTTCTTTAGTAACCCCAGTATTGTCAAGTCATGCTACCAGTTCCCCGTCAGCAACTTGTCTGTGTCCATTTATCGGAAACGGTAAGTTCAAAATCATTAGATTCTCAGTTTATTGTATTTTTTGTGCATTGTCTGGTGTTTTTTCCACTATGTTACTGTCCGGAAATTGGCAGTAACTATCAAAAATCATTGTTGTTATTATTATTATTGTTGTTCTTTAGTAACACCAGTATTTGTTAAGTCATGCTACCTGTTCCTGGTCAGCAACTTGTCCGTTTTCATTTAACGGAAACGGTAAGTTCAAAATCATTAGATTCTTAGTTTATTGTACTTTTTGTGCATTGTCTGGTGTTTTTTCACTATCTTACTGTCTGGAAATTGGCGGTAAATATTAAAAATCATTATTATTATTATTATTCTTTAGTGACCCCAGTAACCTCAGCAACTCATCAGTTTCCATTTCATGGAAACGGTAAGTTCAAAATCAATAGATTCTCAGTTTATTGTATTTTTTGTGCACTGTTAAGACAAAATTAACCACCAGTATTAGTTAAAAGTATATTTTTTTGGAATTGGCTTTGTTATTCAGAATGGTCCACATTTCCGAAAGCTAACGAATGCACTAAATCAACGGAGCCATGCGCAATAGAAAGTGTTCAAAAGAAGTTTGTAACTTTCAATTCCCTAGAGGATGTCAAAATGTATGCATTTTACCTTTAATACGCATTGATCTTTGTAATGCCATGAAAGATTGTCAGTACATCATTAACTTCATTTTTGATTTGAGGTTTCTGCTGGACAGAAACATCGACTGGCACTTTGCATTTGACACAAGTTTTCAAATCACACCATATTGTAATGAGCCTTTAACCTTGACCAGTAATGCCGAGTCCAAGAAGACGTCATCAAAATGCTTAATATAAAATCTAATTGATGATGATAATGATGATGATGAGGGGGAGGAGGAAGACGAGGAGGATTTGTAGCTTGAGAAGTCACTTAAAAGGTTAGCTTATATAATCACACGAAGAGTTTATATAAATTTGTTATGAAAACCAACCACTGACCAATATATGTTACTGTAGTAAAACCTATTACGCTTAGAATCTATCAGTCAAGTGAGTTTTAGATTACCTACTTGTTGCTTTTTTAGAGAAATGCAACGTGACCAAGATTACGACCCCTTGAACGAAAGCATTCCACATGATTCCGACCTCAAGCTTTCTTTTCAACGATGTCTCAATACAATACGTGACGATTTTAATGTTGAAGTATCCCGTGTGTCTACAGAGCGACATCCAGAGATAAAGTGCCTTATGAAGACTGAAAAATATGCCGATATCGACCGCCAATTCTGACGACCCCAAAGGTCTGACAAAAAAACTTGCAAGCGCATCAAAAAAGAAAGGTTATTTTATATGTTGCTATAAATGGTTTCCCTTGCGTTCTTTTTGGTAAAGTTTCTTCTTCTACCTCTAAAAGCGGCTCCTAATCAAGTCTTATATAATAATAGAGTTACTTGGAAAAGATACAATGTTTGTATTGTGCCCCATAAAATAGTTGCTTTATAACAAAAAAGTGATGACATCATCACTGTTTGGTCACATAACTACGTAAAATAGTAGCAGATAAGTTGAAGGTCTAACGGTCTAAGTTTGGAATAGATTGTTTTTGCATTTATGAGCAATCACGTAAAAAAGGAGCAAAAAAAACACTCCTTACTTGCAGCTAGCAGAGAACAGTCAAAACGTAAATAATAAACTAACTCTATCTGCAATGTTCTTTAGATTGTTAACTACTGTCACAATGGACTGAGTCCATAATTAACCTTTTCTATTGGTCGATCAAGTGGTGTAATGGTAATGGACCAGGTGGAAAGATTTTTATTAATATAATACCACATCGTGAACAACCACTCTTTTCAACACAATAAATATTACACTGGATTTACACACCTTCCTTATACCCTGAAGCAAGAACGAAAGAAAGCATGGTTAGAGGATCGCCAGCTCATAAAGCACTTCGCCGCATTGTCACTCAGCCAATACTTAAAGCCGACTTGGAACTTTTAGGAATGCAGATAAATACCACCATGCTTGTTGAAGTGTTTCATTTGCTTAAAATTTGATATTTACCAAAATCGGTTTTTTATGAGCTGGATAAGATATTAAATGGAACGGAAATCGCCATGTTGGATCACAACAACAACGTCAACCGGGAACAAGTTGGTGTTAAATAGTTTTGTTTTTATTCTGACTGTGATCAATGTTGTTGGAAGATCGTAATGCTTAGATGAAGTGCCCGGAGGCTTATAAAGTTTTTGAAACTTTTGGGTTGTTGAGATCATCGTGATGTAGGCAGATACAACACTAAGACTGAATACAGAGCAGCAAACTTCCAAGAAGGCTTATTTACGAAAGATACGCTACAATGGTTATCACCTTACATAAAATAAAAAGTGCTGTATCAGCATAAACAAAAATGGTAGACTAAAATAAAAACAAATATCAACATCCCCTCTTGAGGATAATTTTCGTTTTGTTTCAGTTCACCGTCCGAAAAGAAATTGTCGGAAGATGTTAAGGAAATGTCTCAGTAATATCGCTATAACAATTTTATCAGAATACAAGCCCAGGGACAATTTGATCGAAATTAGATAAAAAAAAAACATTCTGAAAACTTGGCGGCACAGTTAAGAACGTTGCAAGAACATTTTACTTTTTGTCAAGAAAAAGTAAAATGAATAAAAACCAGGCAATAAATCAATAAAAATAAATAAAAAAGAAAATTAATAAACACTGTTTTATAAGCCACCTGTGTAAAGTCAAAAATCTAATTAATGGACACCTTATAAAACGGACAACCTGAAATTTGGACACCCGGACACCATTTAGCAAGATGTTTTTGTCTGTTAATTACAGATGCTCCCCTTTTGAAACTTCGAAGCAGCAAACAGCATTTTGCCAGAGAAAACTAATTTGTCCGTTAGTTAGACTTGTCCGCCTTTTAGGGTGTCTGCAAATTAAAGCTTTGACTGTATTCGAAATTGACATTAGACTTAACTAACTTGTTGAAAACTGTGTTTCTATTTGCTAATGGCCGGCATTCTCTGTCATGGAGGGCCATCAACACTGCCCATAAAATGATTTTTAACAAGATGACTGGTTCAAAGTGTTCGTGGTTTGTGATGCACGAATTATCTTAAAATAATGTGAATTTTAAAAAGCATAACCTTCGACAAACGTTCTTACGAATTTGAAAAAGAATGCCAATATTTAAATAAATACCAAAAAATAGTACCAATTTCCAGTGAGGACCTGTAAGGTTTTGTAATACCGTACCTCCTAAATCAAAATATAAAAATTCATCGATTTCCTTGCAACATACAATTTCTTTTTCAGATGTCATCGGTTGACATTTACCACAAGAGCACCAGCTGATATTTCCTTTTCTAACTGTATTTTCGCTAATTTCCTCGGTCAAATGGGTGTGAGTGGTGTCGGACAAAGGGGTAGAAATATTACTAGGTAAAACTTCATTTTCTGGCTGAAACTGAAACCTTAAAACTTCGTTTGAAGGAGACATGGAAGACACTTGTTTGCTTCATAATGAAAATTTTTTTCTTTTCAAATCGGCTATGTCATGTCTTCATTTGTAAAAAGATAAATAATAACAAAGACGAAAATATTTGAATTAGAACAGGGTGTTTGCATTTTTTTCACGCATCTGTTCTGTCTTCTTCATTTTGTATACGTCATCTCGCATAAATTAAGGATAATATATGCAACGAAAGCACACGAAAACATTTACAGAACTGAGAAGATCAGGTGACGAGCATGGTTATGGAGATGAGGAAAGTTTGAAACTATTTGAGAAGAAAAAAGGCTGTTTATGCAAGGCACTGTTTTTTGTTATTTTTGTACTAGATATACATGTTTCTCTACACAAATTTGATTTTTAAAATTTTCAAATTAAGTATGATACTCCCTTTAAAGGTCGACGGCAAAATTAAAATGCCCAAAAAATTATTTTTATGGCAACCGCAAAATTAAAATGCTTAAAGGCCTGTTGTTTGACAGAAATATAAATTAACACAAAATTTCTTCTGTATTGTACCATAAAACGTTGTTTTTTTAAACTACTGTTGTTAAAACAAAGGGCACATTTACTAAGATATAAGTCTGAACAGGAATTTAAGATGCCCCAAATCATGCTTTGGATCCAACTAGGAAATTAAAATGCCGCATTAAAATATGAAGCGTTTGAGCAGAGATTTAATCATCCTGTTAATTATGTATGTAATCGAGTCACTGATGAGACAAATGCAAATTTTATTCAGCAAAAGATAATTATATCTCTTCGCTTGACTTTCTAAAAAGGTGTTTCCTTAGGAAATTTTTTTATTAAACTGCTTATGTTCTTTTAAAATAGGTAGCTAGTGTATTGGAACGTTTTTGTGACATCGTAGGATACAGCCCTTTTTAAGGCTTTGGACGGTCAAAAAAGATCTCTCTGGTGTTGCACTTGTAGCGCAATTAGTAGGGGGCAGCTTGGTATTCTTATTTATGTAATGAATGAGTAGCTTTTCTTCGCTCACCTTTATTTTCGAAAGATTTCAGCAGTATTTTGTGGTTAATCTTTCTCCTTTAAATTCCATTCTTCCAAATAAGTAGAACTATTACACCACTGCTTTCAAGAAAGGACGGGTGTTGAGTGTATGCGTTAGTCTTATTATTTTGAGTACATCAATTTTAATTGATTGCTAGAAATTTTTTTGCTTCACAAAAAGTGGAGGTGCAGGAAAGCCCCCTCCACAATTACTCTATGGCTCAGGCCCTGTCCCAATGCTAAATGTGCCACTAGCGACAAAGTTGAGAGTTAGAATCATTTAAACACTATAAGTTTGTGAATCGAGGGATGTCTCAAAATTAAAGAAATACAAGCGGCATGCAGCATTGCACGACACTGAACCATAGTATTGGCCTGCTAACGCAGTCCATCAAGTGACTGCTGCACGATTCCTTGCTGACAAACCAAGGCCTGAAAATCTCTAAAACCTGTTTTAGATTATATTTACTAGGTTTGGTCAGGGAAGGGGATGTATTGGTCTTTTATTAAGATCTTTGTAATTTGTGTACCACTTTTGGTCAATGAAACCAAAGTTCAGGTGAAGTTATAAATATTTTCAAAAATTAACCATTTAATGACGTCATGTGGTGTTACCATAGCAACCAACTGTTAAAAGTGGCCCAAAAAATTTTAGAACCGTTTGGAGTATATGAACACCAAGTTAGACTACTAAAAGCAAAGTACAAAAGAAGTTATAAAAGATTTCCAAAATGGATCCTCTAATGACGTCATAGGCCATTCCATGGCAACTAATTGTCGAAATATGCCTAAAAAGTTTAGAAACTATTTGATTTATATGTGTACCAAGTTTGGCCACAAAGGCAAAGTACAGGCAAAGTTTGACAAACTTTTGAAAATCAAACTTCTAATAATGTTATAAGCCTTTGCCACAGCGACAAACTGTCAAAGTTGGTCCTAAAATATACAGGACCCTTTTGGGCATACGTTTACAAAGTTTTGTCACTAAAAGCAAAGTACAGGTGAAGTTATAGAAAATTTTTCACATCCAAAGTATTCTGTGTTTTCCGTTTAGAAAGTTTCATATGAAAGTCGTCAGGAACATTGGAGTGGTTTCACTGGACTTTTTGACGTTTTCAGATTGGTTTTACTTTTAAAGTGATTTGAGCCAATTAAAACCTTCTATTTCATTTTCGTTTTCCAAATAAGGCATGCTTTCTTCTATAAAAGGAGCTTTACTCTACGCTGCACACAGTGTTGCACGGCACTGAAGCGTGGTATTGGCCTACTTACACAGTCCATTGAGTGATCGCTGCACCATCCCTTGCTGACAAATCAACGGCCTAAAAATCTCTAAAACCTGTTTTTAATTATGTTTACTAAGTTTGATCAGGAAAGAGGAAGTATTGGTTTTGTTAGGGTATTAAGATCTTTATAATTGTTCCAGGGAGAGAATCTCATAGTAATCCCTGCAATATAATGCAATGATGCTGAAGCGTCGTATTGGCCTGCTAAAGCAATCCTGAATTGCTGCGTGTTCCTTTACCTTTGCCAATACTCTATGTCTCTATCAACTGTTGTAGATTCTTGGTCTTTGCAAAAATAAGCAAAAAATTAAGCAATCAACTATCAAAGTTGACGTAAAAGTTTTCAGAAACATTTTCGGTATGTGTGTACCACATTTTGATCACTAAATCCAAAGTACAGGTAAAGTTATAAATATCTTTGAAAATTAACCATCTAATAATGTAACATGGCGTTGCCATAGCAAACAACTGTCAAATTTGGCAAAAAATATTTAGAACCATGTGGGGTATATTTGTACCAAGTTTGGTTGCTAAAGGCAAAGTACAGACAAAGTTAAGTTTTCCAAAATGGACCTTCTAATGAAGTCATTAGCGGTTGCTATAGCGACGAACCGTCAGAATCTTCTTAAAAATTTTTGGAACAATTTAATGTATATGTGTACCAAGGTTTGTCGCAAAAGACAAAGTACAGGTGAGGTTGAAAAGTTTAAAAGCTAGATTTTTTTAATTAAAAAAATTTCGGATGAAACCACTCCCATGTACCTGACATTTTCCGTATGAAGTACAGGCAAAGTACAGGTGGAACTTTATGCAGCGTCGCACGATGCTAAAGTGACGGATTCGCCTGCTAACGCGGTCCAAGATCACTATGCGATCCTATAACTGCATCAAAGCTTTAAATTTTCTAGCACATGATTCAAATTATTTACTTTGTAATCGATGCTGAAGCATCATATAGACCAGCAAGGGCTCCTTGAGCCACAGATTGCTAAGCAATCCTTTGTTATTGGCAATGCACTATCAGTTATTTCATGGAGGTGAAAAACACAAAAAGATAGACCGTTGCTATAGCAAATAACAATTTTTGCCTTCAGATAATTCAGTTAGATGTCGATGTGTAGATCGAAATAACTTTTGCATGTGGATTATATTTTTTGCATAAAATTGTTTTACTCTGCTTATTGACTTCTATCTTATTTATATTCTCTAATTACTACATCATTATTTTATTTCTACAATACTATATACCAAATAAACTTGCGGTTCTTCAGTTATGATGGTTCGTATCCTTGAAGTAGTGACAAATTTCTATCAGTAAGACAGCATTGGGCCTTTCAGAAGTGTCCATCTTATGGATATGTTTACTTTGAACTTTCCATGACAGTTTGTCTGAAGTATAAATCCACACGTTCATATGTAAATTGTTGTTCATATAAAAAGTTTGCTTTATTGCCATAGCAAAATTGAAATTTACGTGAAATGAACTTCATGAACTACAAAATTACGCTCAGGAATATGTGCACTCGACAAATTACTACAAAGAAAAATTTCTGTCTTGAAACGGCCACTTCATATATCTCATGAAGTTATTAAACTGACCCTCCCACTACCTTTGAAAAACCGAACCCAGTATAATTAATCATCGCATCATCTAAATTGAATACAAATCTGTTAAAATACTGCGACAAAGGTCTTATTGGTCTCCTTCATACAGAAGCACAAACTTCCAGGTGATTTTAATGTTTGCTCAAATTAAGGAAAATTTGAATTAATAGAGAATGATGAACCTTTAATGTTTTCGTTTCACGGAAGAAATTATTTTGTTCAAATAACAGAAATATTCAAATAATAGAGGTTAGAAATAGAGAGAGTCAATTGTAAATGGAAACGTGCATTACTCTCTGACAATATATTAGTTACCATGGCCAGAGAACTCCTCCAGTTTTTTGTGAAGAAAAATCTTTTTCTGAAAACCAATTATAATTTACACCTATTCTCAGCATAATCACACAAATGCAGGCACTGAATCCCCTTCCTTTCTCGAAAGCCCTTGTGTAATGGTTCAACTTATTTGGAATGATTGTGTATAGAGAGAAAGATTAGAAAACCAAAAAACGCTCCTGATACTCATCCCTAACAGACTCAAGAATGACAAACTACTCCCGATTAATGGCGCTACAAGTGCGACACCAGAGAGGTCTTTTTCGGCAGCCCAACTTAAAAATCGCCTGTATTCCAAGATGTCAAATTGACTGATAAAATTTGCTTTTTTAAAGTATAAGTAGGAAACATATTCAAAGAAAGTCAAGCCAAGGGATTAAACATTTTTTTCTGAGTAAAATTGTGCTTAACTGGAAGTTTTCCTAGCATTACTTTGGTTGCATACCCAACCAAAAGGATGATTATGCATGCTTAAATCATCTCTAAAAAACTCAAAAAAAGAGTACCCCTTTAGCCATTCTAGAGGGTGTAGTTTTCAAAAATTTTCTTCCACGTCAGCGCCAAACTGGAGTTATGCACTTTCCAAGTTGTCAAAATGACCCACTATTTATTTGTTTAAATTTTTGAATCAGTGATCATATCTTAAGAAAGAAAGGGAAATTCTAAGGAACATTCCAGAGTTAAATTCCTGTGTTTAGACGATGAGGAAATAAAAATTTCTGCGGGAATCTACTTTTCACAACTTTAAAAAACAGATATAAAATCAACGAAAATGAGATTAATTTTCAAATAAACGCCTTCTTTGGTAATTACTATTCGAGTAAATGCTCTTCTTAGGGAGCATTCGTTCCAGGGGGATCTATTGGATCGGGCGTTTAGTAAAAAAGATAATTTAATTTGAAGCATGATTGAATTTGGAAGAAAGTACTCATTGAAAGAACTTTTTATATAGCTGTTATTTACTTAACTTTTATGTTGCTGTCAGAGCACGCTTTTTATAAGAATATATTCTATCAGAATATTTAGAGTGAAATTGGGCAAGAATATGCTCATCTTCACATTTTGTTGAAAATGTCCAGAAAAAGTATATTTAAGAATGAATTATGCACTAAATTTGTACCTTGTGGCCTTGTTTTTGTTGCGTTGATGCAGATAACATTTGGCCACAACGTTGTTAATAATGAGTTAAGAATAAAAGAAGATGGTTTTCTTAAAAAGCTTAGAATATTCTAGTTAACAGAAAATAAACTACTATTCTGATAAAAAAAGCGTGTAGCGATATGAATGCTAACATTTTTATACCCCTACAAAATTGCATCTTCACAAAATCCACTGTATCCCTTTGGTGGTGAATCATAACTCAATGCTATTATTGAGGGAGCGTAGGGAAGATGACAAAGATGTGAAGGCTGGACGCTCAAATGGGAGCAAGGGTAGTTTTTCATCATTTTACAAATTTTACGGATATTTCTAAAGATCAGCAACTGTAAATAGTCTCTATATTAATGCCTTTTCTAACAATACTCAAAATCTGAGAATAAAGAGTTGATATTATGCATTAGTGTAAATACATGACTGGAAATGATGTTTTTTTCAAAATGTGGGTCAAAATCTCACTTTCCCAAATTTAAGTTCGACTAGACTAGAAATTTAGCCTAATTACTATTGGAAGTTTTCATAGCATATTGACCTTAAAGGTTAATTCACACTGAAAAACCAAAAAAATTTGCGTCGCAATGCCACAATGCTGTTTGATTCAAAATTTGCTTTTCGCTCTTTCAATAAGGCGTAAAAAAAGTGCTTTTTTTCAGGCGATTCATGTCTCTTCTCACACTTTTTTCTGTTTATTAATTTGTTTCGGGAGTTTTCATTTAGATTCTTTTTATTCAAATGTTATCAAAAAAGCATCAGCTGAAATTGCTTGCGGCAGAATATAGTTTTGAATTAAGTTTGGATTCAATCCAAAATTGACATGCTGCAAATTTCATGACACAAAATGTTATTGCATTGTACCGCTGATACCGCCTTGTCGCGCCAAAGACGACTTATGCAGTGTGAATTAAGCTTAAATTGGTTATTTACAAGCTCCAGTATCAAATTAGGTATCCATGATAGGATATTTAACAATAGCGTGATGATGAATTGACGTAGCTTTGCCAACCATTTTACAAACTAGTGTATCAAATTGTTTGCTTTGGCAATTTCTTCAATTTCATGAAAACCTAAGAAATTTCCCAAGAATCCTTCGGAACTAGGTCTTGTGTTTGGCCTCTTATATAAAAGAGTGTAATTAAAGTGTAACTGATATACGCAAAATAAATAGTTTTACATATTGTGGCCTGTAGCTGATTATTGAGTCGTTTTTGGCAGTTAATGGTACAGGAACCCTATTCTGGTTGGCCCTTTTTGATGGACGTTAAAAGACTTGGGGCTAATTCTACCCTCTTCCTCAAGGTTTAATTTCCCAATTTTCAATCAGATTCAATGATATCTCTACTTCGAATATTAAGTAACGTGCCAAGTTTCAAAGTTTGACTCCACATGTCCACCAGAAATTGGTGTTTTTTAGTCCTATTTTGGCTGCCTTTTCATGAATCCACAGAATGTGTCACGTGATGTGACGAATTATACCGAACAATATCACCTTAGAATTGTGCTGACGACGTTGAATCTTGGGGTTGCATACAAAATCAATGCAGAGGTAGAATTTATGTAGATGAAAATTTTATATAACTGAGCACAGCTCATAGCCATGTTCTAGACCCTTTGACGATTGAAACAAAAAGGGTAATGAAAAAGAATATAGAAAGAGCGTCGTCAACCCATGGTCGTCAACCCATCCTAAATAATCCAAGGTCAACAATCAATTTCGTCCAAAGAATGTGTAGATAAGCTTCCCTCGTGCAGGCCAATGCAGCGTATTATCCAATGAAGACGCAGATGAGAAGAAATTTATGGCTTGAATCTGGTATATTTTGCTGAAATCGATATCACAGATTACTTGCAAAACACTATATGTGGTGGCAACTTTTTACTATTCAACTCAGGTGTAAATGATTGTGAAAGATTTTCCCTCTTCGGTTTTTAATAGTTTCTCTAAGGATTTTCTAATTTTGTAATTTTTTTAAGGAAATCACATTGTGAAATAATTGTCCTTATTTTCTCTAAACTATGTTAAGTGAAATCAATGATTTTTTCCCATCTCTAAGCTTTACAATTGCTTTTACTTTTAAATTTACCTACTTTGTCTTCTTAAATGAAAAACCTCATGGTCTGGTTTCGTTAGCAGAATTAGACATTCGACCCCTCCCCTCTATTTGACAAAAAATGTCTGACTAATAAATTTTGGTCAACTGACACTAATACTACCACAACTAATGATGAATAGTTGCAGACGCACTGGTCGGATATGACAGAGGCAATGTAAATCGGCAGTTGGCTAAAAATTAATGACGATCAGCGATATTCACTTGTAATCATTTGTAGTCACTGGCAGCAGTCAGTAATGGGCTGTTATAAACCGTGAACCCACCCACACCCAGCCAAAATAAGGTCACACCCACCCACACCCAGCTAAAAAAACGTCACACTAACACACACTCAGCCAAAAAATGTCACACCCACCCACACCAAGCCAAAAAAATGTCATTTCAACTCACACCTTCTAACACCCGGCCAGAAAAAGTCATTCCCACAATTAAGTTCAAAATTTGAGAGTGTTGAGAGTTTTGTTTCAATTTCAACATGGCATTTTTTAACGTCAAAGTTCGGAAATAATCATTTCAGTGATTCCCTGGAGGAGCTTCAATATTACCCAAGATGGGCCTCAAAAATATGCTCATCACCCAATAAATCCCATCCTTTGGAAGCAAAAAGTTAACTGCCTTGTTATGGCTTGTAGTACTAACTTTCACAGAAAAAGCGTAAAACTGTCTCATAATGTTTGAACATGACTGCGCCATACCAACCCCACCCAGCCAAAAATTTGTTGCACCAACCCATACCTGCCGGCATCAACCCATATCCAGCCAAAGCATGTAAAACTTGCCAACAGCTTGTAAAAAATACCATAGTCACACGAAGTCAAGAGATGCTATTACTACAATCAGAGCTCCGGAGAAGTTCTCAAGTCTCTACTCCCTCTCGGCAACGCACGCTGCTTACAATGAACTAGAATACAACTTATCTACTAATTAACCCTTTCCTAGACGGGTTTTTCCGGACTTAAGATTGAGAGGGGGGTTTTTTTGCCCGCTTTTCACTTGACTGCCTGTAAATCCAGCTATACTAAACTAATTGCAACCAAACATTAACCAGTTTTCTTCCATTTGACATTTTGAAGTGACCAAAAGAGTGATGATAATATCATCTTTTTCCATGACGTCTAAAATTGGTTATTTCGGTCAAAAATGGGTTCCAAAAATGGAATTTCAATTTATGGGTAGGGGTTGGAATTTCCAATTCAAACAAAAATATCAAAAAAATTGATATTTATCTAGTCTCATTTTGTGTCCCAATTGTTGCCAAAATTTCAATACATCGGTCAAATGATAATTGGTTATCACTAGATTAGATTTTGGGTTTAGAGTACTTTAAAATGTTTTGACCACGGTTGTTCATGCGCCACGGAGCCGTGGGGCTCGGGGGGGGGGGGGAAAGTTTTAGCAAAGTATTGTTTTTGAAAAAGAATTAAAATTTTTCAAAAAGATAAACTATTAAGAGACATTATAGCTAG
>JANSTP010305362.1:0-28811 GCA_025330745.1 Cladonema radiatum | reverse complement strand
GGTGGGTGCACGGTTTATAACAGCCCAAACTGAAATTCTGTTATAGGATGAATTGTGCTTATATTGGCAAAATACTACCAAAATTTATCTTTTATGAAGATGTTAGTTAATAAGAAATTAGATTCGTGCCTGCATTTAGACACAAACTCTGATCTCTTATTTAACAGGTTTTTTTATCTTTAAATTTACAAATGATAAGCTTTTTACTTAGGCATAAATTGCAGGTCTTAGTTACTAGATTGTAGCCCAAATTTTTTCTGTCAACTTACCACTTAAAAGTGTGCTTTTTTTTATGTTTCTTATAGAGACATGACTAACCTGTGCCCCTGATACTTTCTAACCAATGTGCGATTTCATTGTTTCAATTTTTCCAAGGCTGAACGTGACACTGGATGTTTACATATTATATCGGTAGTTTAACTTGATAAATCCAACCAAGTATGAGAAATAATTTCAAATCTAATTTTTTATGATGCAATACCGAATATGAAAGATCAGTCAGTAGATAAGAAGCTAGAGTAAGACTTCTTCATTCTTTTCAAATGTTTACTTAGTAAAATTTATGAGTCAATTCAAAATGCAGCTACCTGGTCTACCACAGAGAATCAATAGATTAAAAAGAGGAAGAAAAGACACAGAAAAGAGTATTTTGCCTTCTTCATTTATTGTTTATAGATTCAGATTTATGAATGTAACTAGCTAGCTACTTACCTCTACTACTTCTTTGCAAGTTTGTCTCTAGACTTGCCAGCCTTGTTAGAAGGGATGGGTAAAAAGTGTAATATTTAACGTAATCTCAAATTTGATAACCCAACATAACATGGAATTTCTCGAATGATTGCAGCACAGCACTAATAATAGTGTGCATTTCATTCCAGGTTTCACTCACGTCGAAAGCAAGCAAGTGAAAAACCTAAGCTATGCCAAAAACTAGAGAATATTATGAAAGACAGAGCTATAATAGTACAATAAACAGTTTCCCAATAGTCAGTGTGCGCCAGTACGCCAACAAAACTTCCTACCTTACGCAGAACATCTTCAGCACATAGTGCATTGAATGCAGGCTGGCACCAATAGCAACCATTACAGTAGTGCATTAAAAATAGTCAAAATTTCCCTCTTATGGAATAAACTGATTCATGAATTAAAACAATTTTGCCTTGATTGTCCTTGAATAAGTTCTTGATATCTTACGATTTTCTGTACATGCACATGACTAATGTTATATGACTAAGTAATTCCAATTGTTGACCGATTTTTATAATGAAATTTGCAATAAATAGCTATACATTTGGAAGTATACATGACAATTGGAACATCTGGTAAACATTTTGAGTCATCTTTAGAATAAAGTAATGCATGCAATTATATCAGAGAAAAAAACTCGATGGTAGAGCACTGGCATCATTCGTGAGAGGTCTGGGGTTTGATTCCCTGCACTCCCATATCAGTTAGTACTGTATGACTTTAATCAAAGCAAAAATTTTGGCGTTAATATTTGCTGTCCAAATTTGATTGTCGGCAGACATGATGACCGCCATGCTATAAAACGTTATTTCGTGAGCTGTACCAAGGGCTCTTGCTAGGCAAAATTTGATGGCAAAGCCAGTTACTTCTATTAAAAAGCGTCGTAGTGGTGGGTGAAATCTGTATTTTCATATTCGGTTCTGGTTCAGCTTCAGTCATATTCAACCAGATTTTGGTTTTGGGTTCTGGTTTCAGCTTAGGGAAATTGCTGGTCTTAAATTTTTCAAGGTCGGCACAAGGTTGGTAATTTTTCATAAATGAATATTAATAGCTATAAAACCTTGTCAAAATTGATGTATGGGGGATATAAAATTTTAATATACTGATATTTTGTTATATCATTAAAAAGCTGAAAGACACCATTTTTCTAAACTTTAAATGTATTGCCTTTCAAAATTATGATTGTATTGCCTCTCAATACTCACTTCTGGTTTCAACAAGAATAGCTCAATGGTAGAGCAACCTATTTGGGAAATACCTAGATATGCTTTAGATATATACATAGACTAATATGAACTAATAATATGGGGGTGCGGGGCATTGAACCCCGGTCTTCTCGCATATTATGCCAGTGCTCTAACCATTCAGCAACACCCCCGTTAGCAAAAACTCTATAAACCATTTTATCTATTCTATATCCTCGACAACTTTATATATATCCTATCTAATATTTGATAGACAAACTAACTACCAGTAAGACACCAAATATATTTAGAGCAGATTTTTTAGCTGAATATTCGGTTTCAGTTGTTAAAAAATTACCAAATTTCCGCACCCGGCAGCCTGAGAAGAAATTTTAAATGTAGAGATCAGGTGATCAGATTGTTTATTAAAATAAAATTGACAGTAAAACAATTGAATTTGTTGTAGTAAAAATTTCAATAAAAAAAGAAAGTGTGCTTTTCAATTGTGTTTTGGGAATTCCTTATTACCAGTCAGTTTCTTTTGAACACAAAGTGTTGTCTGTGAAAAAGCAACTTTCTTTGAACTTAAATCACCCTCTTGACAATTCCAAACGAATTTTTATTAATTAATTTGAGGGTGAAATTCTCATATCTCTCTTTATTTCTTTTGTCAAATAATTGGTTAAAATTAAGTTTGAATTCTTTATTACTAATTTATTTGCAATTAAGTTCTTAACTTCAGAATGCAAGAACAAAAGAGAAACCAATAAAAGAAAGGTAAAAGTGATCTGTTGTAGTGGGAAATAGCTGCAAAGCAAATCAACATAAAAAACCTGTCTTAAAACGTCGATTTAATACCACTAGACCATAGCCTGAGTATTTACGTCAGCATTTGCTGATAGGCGAGATAATATTTGAGTGTTGATGTAGCCTGATAATTCACCTTGAAATGTAATTTATACCAAAGCTTGTTTTGGCATTACTCAGGAGTGTGATCAGAGATATTATTGTAAAAAGTGACCAAAAACATCTGGTGGTTGCAAGATCAAATTAGATTCTTCTTCCCAATTTCCATAATGTATACAGAGGAACGAATAAATATACTTTCACTAATAACAATTCTTTTCTAATTTATAGAAAAGCTCCTACTAATTTACAACTCCTACAGATTCAAAATCAAAATCTTGTCAAAATTGGCTAAGGTGTATAGCTAACCATTTTAGCTATACCTGGACAATACTAGACGTCCGTAAAACAGAAATACCAGAAATAGGATGCTTATATAATATAAATTTGCTAGTTTATTGTTCTATAATATCTAGTCTAGATCTGTAAAACATTTTCCAAATCTTTGCTTCTTTCTCCCTCAGTCCTTTTATGTTTCAACTTATGCCTGATGAAACACTAAACATCAAGACATAAAAACATCGAGCAAAAAAGTATTCATAAATAATATTTTACTTAAGGAAGAAACCAAACATCCTCGATCTGGCATCTGTTTCTCTTTGTTTTCCATTCAAAGGAATATCAAATTACAGACTTATTAAAAATCATAATATTGAATTTTTATGTTTTTAAGATGCCCATTAATCTTAACGAAAATAACAGAAACAGACCATGGAAAGCTTCACGTAATTGCATATCCTAATACTATTTTATTTTTATTTTCCATTTGTTAAACCAGGGAAATGTAAACAAAAAGAATCGCGGGCACAGGCTGAATATGTCCCATTAAGTTCCCAAATCTATTTTCATAGCTCAGTGGCATTTTGGAGATGTTGATTATTAAATGATGCTTTGTGGCCACCTTTCTTTGAAGGTCGTTTCACATTTGACTTGAACAATGCTGTATTTAACCCATATAAAAAGCCAAATAATTGATCAAGATGTATAAATGCATTGTCAAACCATCCACCTAGCATCATTAAACAATTACCCAGGTCAATATCGAAACGTATTTCTGCCAATTTCTCCAACAATCAAATTTTTGAAAAAGCAGCACCATATTGCAATAATATTCTCAAGGTATCTGGCTACAATCTAGTCACTAAGACCTGCAATTTGTGCCTATGTGAAACGCTTATCATTTGCAAATTTAAAGACAAAATAAGAGATCAGAATAAGTGTCGAAATGCAGACATGAATCTAATCTCTCATTAACATCTTCTTTGAAAGTAACTGTTGGAATTATTTTTCCAATATAAGCATAATTCATCCTATAATAGAATTTCAGTTGTTCTATATAAGTTATGAAAATTCAATTTTTCATCATTCTGTCTATGATGATCGTTGAGTAAGCATCACTTTTCTCAGCCTGAAACGCTGTGTAAGATCAAAAAAAATATTGAATACTTTAATAATAATAACAATAATAATAATGATAATAATAATTAGTTATATAGTATGAGGAGCTTCATCCTTAACATGTCATACGTTTGTAAGCTGTACAGAGAATGGCAAAAAGTGAATGATTGAGTATGTATAAGTGTAGGTTGATGAGAGCCAAAAAAAATGTATGGTAGTTCAGAGTTCACAGACGCTAACAAACATGTTAACTCGTCAGACTGCATGTATATTGCTCTCACTGTAAAAAATATCTGCCACATATTTCTTACACCAATACACCATATCTGCAACCATGTTACTGGCAAACACACAACATCTATACAAACACAAACATCAAACACAAAATCTTTACATTGGCCACATACAAAGCGTACTATATGTGAGGCCTATCGGATGCGCAACATGGGGCCAAAAGTGGAGGCGGATGGTTTTTTCATAGAAA
The DNA here is from genome assembly GCA_025330745.1 of Cladonema radiatum. Classification (NCBI taxonomy): domain Eukaryota; kingdom Metazoa; phylum Cnidaria; class Hydrozoa; order Anthoathecata; family Cladonematidae; genus Cladonema; species Cladonema radiatum. The sequence goes on along the minus strand of JANSTP010305362.1, from coordinate 24,092 downwards.
ACCACCAAAAACTATCATTTTAAGGAGAAAAATATTTCACAATTAACACCTAACCAGTAAACAGATGTAATTACACTTTATTTACAAAAATTATAGGTATAACACATGAATTTAACAAAAAATTGACTAACTTTAACTCATTTTTGCCACATTTCAAGTTTTTTCTATCCAAAATGATCATTTTGATTCCAATAAATACATTAATATAAGACAATAACAAACATTTTTCTCATTTTTAATTATTTCTGAAATAAAAAGAAGAACATTTAATGATTGATAACTCTCCTATGCCCAGTTTTCATCATAAATTAGGGTACATAAGGGACAAAAATTATGGAAAAAGTCCAATTTGACAAGCTATAGTACAGAGCAAAGTGAAGATAAGGAACTATATTGACCTGTCAAAATTAATTCTCTAGAATCAAACCAAAGAAATATCTAATGGATGAATAGACTTAGAATTTAAAATTCAGAAAGTACTGACTTGAAGAGTGTATTCTAACTGATTTCAATTTTTCACCACTAATACTTATGATACATGCTATAAAAGTATCTAGTTTTTGCTTCAAAACAAAGATATGGGTTAAATTATTTATCACAATTGTGACCAACTGGGACATTTAAGTTCTTTACATCCCCGTCCCAACGTAATAGCATTTTGGTTTTGGAAATGTTGACTTTTTCAATGATTGCTGCACATTTATGAAGTATGTGACCCCACTTCCTTGTCACAATTTACCAAAAGCTTTCTCTAGTGGATCTGTGGTAAATTTAGCTAGTCGAATATATTGATGGCTTGTGTTGAGTAAAGGATGTGATAGCTCGATTAATCCTCACCATTTATGCTCTAATGCAGTAGTGGTATCAAAAGTCAGAGATTTTTGTCGGATTTCTTTGGCACCTCTATAGCTGCTCTGCGCAGATTGTTAAAATGTTGATCTTCAAGACATTTTTTTACATTTACCATTTTCCAGAAATCAACAGTTTTTTTTAAAAACATAACTGTACCATCAACATTTTTCTTTTCCATCCCTGACGATTTTATAAGGGCATTGCACGTTTCATCGGAAAAAATTTGTAAACATGTTTTCACTTTTTGTCGTTTGATTGGTCGCAGGTTCACCAATACCTATCTTAAGGATGATTATTGTTAAAGAGGATTAGCAGATTCGATTTGCTGCAGCTGCTGAAGATGTATCCATTTTGCCAAAAAAATTTTTCCCGTTTTTTCAGAATTTAATTTTTCTTGCATTTTTTAAGTGAGGCAATTACTTAGAACGCTTTTTAAAAATAAACAAAATCATATAATAAAAACATGCCATCTTGGGTTTTCTGAGGAGAAACAAGATCAAATTTTTCGAAGAAGGCTTGGTTAACACAATTATTATCTCATAAGATTGCAATTATTTTTCCACCACTGCTTTTTATGTGCGCAAGCAGGAATTTGGTCTGCTCAAACTGAAACTCCGAATCCAGTTTGGTGACAGGAATAATTTTTGCAAGAAAGGATGGACAGGCACTTTGAAAACAGGCACTAACATAAAGGCTAAATTAGTGGATGCAAAACAATCAGGACGATTTACGGCATTTCCATATAAGCTTCCACCATATGTCACAGATGATTTGACCGAAACTTAGTCAATTAACATTATATAATTCTTGTTTTCTCCATCAAGAGAGGAAAAGATATTATTAATAGAAGCTTTATCGGATGTATTATTTACTTTTGTTGTTAGAGACGTTAAGGTAGCCACACTCGGTAATTCAAAATCTTGCCTGAGCTGATTGTATGTTGCTCTAGATGTTGAAAAATACTCAAAAGCTCGCATAATTGTTTCACAGGAATATTTAATTTTTTAATTTTTACAGCAATCTTTTGCATTCAAAGGTTTAGCTTGTTCAAGAACAACTTTTTATTGTGGCTAATTTCAAGATGATTTAAATATTCCAAAGCTTGCCCAATTAACGGCCAACGGTTTAAAACAGTGACCCCGTTTTTCGATAAAGATGAAATAGTTGTTTTGATTCCATAATGAAATGACTCAAATTTTAACGTAGAATAAATTTTCAGTAGGAAGTGTGGAATAGATGTATTAGGATGGAATTCAAAAGATTGTATGAAAAAACATTCACAAACTTTAAACGAATGGGTATTATTAGCATATTGCTTTTCTGTAAATTTGTCAACCAAATTTTCAAAAGAAAAGTTGTCTTCTAAATTGAACTTTTCTAATTCATCCTCTTTGCTCTTTCATTCGGAGCTGGTTGACCTAACAGTTTTTCTTTTCGGTGGTGGAGAAGTAGGTATCATACTGCTTGGAACATCATCAAAGACTAAAGGTGGCTGTTTAGGTCTTCCATAAGGAGGTACCTTTTCAGAACCAGGTGGCCAGTGCTTAACACAAACAACTGTATTATTATTGTTTGGAATGTTAACTCTTGGTATTGCTTCCAACCAACGATCACATTCATCTTTGTCTCTTTGAAGACGGAAAGCAGTTATTTTATCCGATGTGTTGTAATTAGAGTTGCAATTGGTAACACAACACTTTCGACCCATAACAGATCAGAATAATTTAAGGATAAATAGCTAGCAAGGATAATTTAAATGGTTGGTAGGACAGTTAATATTTAATTATAGTTATAATAATGTAGTAAAATAAATTATTTTTCTTTTTTAGATTAAAGTAAGCATGAAAGTAAAGACTAAGTGAATAAGTAGCTAAGGTAAAAAGCTTTTAGCTAAATAAATATAAAATAAGCTAGCTCAATAAGATAGTACGGGAGAATAAATTGGTTGAGTGAGGACCAGTTAATGAATCAAATTCACTAAAAGGTTCTACCTTTCCTCAACAGGATGACTTCACCAACAACCACTTTTCTCTCAAAATAACATATAATTTGGGTTTCTTCTTCAAGCTACTAGTAAAATACTAAAATTACAGACATAACAATCTTTTTGAAGCAGTTTAACTAAGCAATAAGTAATAAATTAGATATACAAATATAAATTTTCTACTAAAAGTACATTCCTGTCTGTCCAACTTGCTGCCTTGCTACAATGAAATTTTCCTGCCTCCACTTGCAGGTCCGTTAGGCCTGTTATATAATATGCCTTCGCCACATATAAATATATATCATTATCACTATCTGAACCGAATCAAATACCCGAGTGGCTGAAGAGCATTGTCATTAGTATCATGGTCACGTGTTCCAGAATAGTAATCATCACCTGCTCCATCAATGGCACCCATCAGATTCAAATGATATATAAGGACAAAACATATACAAAACAGTCATTATACAAACAACAGCAAATACAAAAAATATAGACATAAAGCATACATAGAATGTAGGGATGGAATGGGTTTATGTGAATACGATGCAGGTGGTTTCATGGTGCTGCAAAGAAGATTATAGTGTATATAAATAAATATATATAAATAAAAATGCTACTTTAAAAAGAAAGAAAAGCCTAAAAAATAAAGATGTATATACAATTTGCTTTAAGCTATCAACAAATTAAATTCGTAATTCAACACATTATTATTCAATTTATCAGAAAGGTTTAGTTGAATATCTTTAATACATTTATGAAAAGAGTCAATAGCTTCAGTTTGACTATGAAATGATTTTTTAATTTGGTTTATCAGTTTATGTCTTGATGCCCCCTGGTTTTGCATTCCTTTTACTAAATTAACACATCTAGGAATAACGTCTTCATATCGAAGTGTTGCTCTTGCTGTTCTTAATTGTTCTGGCATTATGGAACCATAGAATATATGTTCAGGGATATTCCCTGAAAAATCAGGCATACATACTATAAAGAAAGGAAATCATAATGCTTATCATAAAAATTTCCCATCCTCGATAAATATCTCCAACTCTAAAAAGGTAGCAAAGTTACCTTAATGCTCACATTTTAGTTGCTATATTTTCGGATAAATATCCTTGTAAAAAGATGCAAATTCGTTTGAGTCATTCATAGCCAAAGCATCATCAATAAATCGAAATAGATCCCTCCAATTTCATGCTCTTCTCTGATTCTTCTTAGGTTGATCTTTTGATGTCTCTAAATCTAATACAGACTTACTCTCATAATGGTGTAAATATAGATTGGCCCAAAAAGGTGCTGGGTCAATACCCATTGGGACGCCAGTCGACTGACGACGAACAATATTGCTTAAGGAAAAATTGGACTCTGTGATCAGATGCTCTACGATTGACTTTTGTTTAGCTGTGACACATAGTCTATTAGACTGGCTCTTTACATTATGATTGCTAAAAAACTGCTCTTAATGACTAGATATTTTTCATTACCATCTCTGCTATCCTAGCCACCGTTAAAAACAGTATCTATCATCATAAATAAGACTCTTATTAAGTCATTATGAGGGCGTTTGGTGTAAAGGGTAGAGAAGTCAAACGTGGAGATTTCCTTAGCGCCTTTTCGTTTATTTATTCTATCCGCGCAATTTATTTTAGGAAGTGAGTTTTTAACAACCCTTAAAAGATTATAGTTATTATAGAATCTAGATTTGGCATGAAAATTTTGTATGTAAGGGAAGACTTTAGAGAAGATTTTAGCAACTAATTTATATAAATATAGAAGTAAATAAACATAATCTTCAAAAAAAATTCAATCATTCTCCGCAGAAACAGCACATAAGAGTAGCAGTGTCAATTCCAACTGACTGGCTATTTCATGACATAAGTAGCATGCTTTTAGCAAGCTAAATTTTGAAAATATTCCCTCCTGTTTTGCTAGGTTACGTTCTAGCCTTTATTTAGCAGAACATTGCTGGCATCGAAACTCAAATATTTGATCAGGTTTTAGTGATAGCTTGATCAAGATGGATAGAGTGAAAATGTCCAGTATTATTTAATTTATTAAGTTGCTTGCAGGGTGCGGCACAATAAAAGGGACAAAAATATATTCTCATATCTTCTAGAGCATTGATTGTTTCATTCTCTTTTTCTAGTGATTTACGAAACAGACTTGCAAATTTCACTTGATAGCAAGATGGGCTATTACACGCATTTTTTGTTGGAGGAGAGGACCAAATATGGGATGGTATTTTTCAGCATAGTCACATGCTCTTCTTCATAGGAAGCTTTTATATAAATACCCAAGAAAGAACATTCTCAATTGCAATGACAATCCTCTTTTTAGTAGAGATATTCAATTATACCAAAAGTGTGATTAACAATATAAAAAGCTATTGCGCCCTAAATTTCAAAATGAGGACGTCATTCACTCGACAAAAATGCACATTAAATGCATCTTAGATGCATCTTGAAAATGATCTTAGATTCGCACTCTAAAGATCTTAAAGTGTAAGACTTTTAATATGCACTGTCGAATGCATCTTCAATGCTTTTGTGGGTTTGTTAATTCCAAGAACAAATAAAAGGCTATGACTTTGATTTTAACACATAATTCATTACATTGTGATTGCCACATGTGCTGTAGAAGGTACCGCAAGTAAGAAAAGTGATGTATTTCGACCGCTAAATTTGAGAAAAAATTCTTACAAATAGATTGTTCATATCATGAAATTAAACTAATTCAACATCAAATAGCAAGAATAATCTAAAACAAATATGAAAAATACCTTAGGGACCCAAAATTCAAGAAAAAATAAACATGAATTACAAAGTACGAAAAATACGTCAAATGCCTAAAAGAGTGAAACATCAATTAAAAAGAAGCTAGAAATAGACAAATAACAAAATGTGCCTTTTGTACCTTAAAAGCAACACTTTTGTTTTAATACAAAAAAATTACTGAATCTCGACAGATACCTTGATACTGAAATTGATTCATACAAACAGTAACAGAGTAATGATACCCAAAGAAACTGAAAGATATCACTAAGAAAAGGAGGTGTCAGCACATGAGAAATATCATATATTTGACACTCGACCACAACAAGAAGCCCCCAAAACACTACCAAACTAACAGTAGGTTGCTGACAATCAGGCTACGAAATGCAGAAGAAATGTATCAAGAAAGTGATACAAAAATGCTGTTTATGAAATCACAGATAAACAAGAACAACATAATAACCTTTCTATCAAAGGTGCAAATGTACGGCAATGGGAGAGTTTCTCTTCAGGTTATTTGCAATCAAAGTACATTTTAGCGTGAGTGGTTGGCTGTACTAAAAAATGCACTTCACTATCTTTTATTTTTGTCTACACCAAATACTGTTCAAAGTGGTTCATCTTACCGTCAGATAAAACTTTCAAGTCTCCTCTGTAAATTCCCAGATAAAAGAATTTAACCAAACTATTCTTTAGAAAAAAAAGAATTTTCTTTCGTCCATCTTATTGTGCCCCGCCCTGTATTTATTTATTCATTTAATGCAAATAATATATGATAGCTTTAGCTTTAATTTTATTAGGGTTTCTGTTATTTTTAAGCTCTTATATACAAGATTGATTGATTTTGCCACCATTACAAAATTATATACAAAAAACTGTCAAAAATCTTTTAGATTAAACATTATTGATCCAAAAGCTTTATGTCTTTCTTGTATTAGCAAATATTTGCTAAGCAACTACTAGGCAATTTTAAAGTGTAAAATTCTCAAAGCATTCTATGGTTTGACCCAATAGCCTAGTTGCTGTTAAAAGAAGTGTATCCTTCCACCTCTTTGTTCATTTCAGTCATTTATTCTTATGCGATTTGGTTATTTGCTTCTCTAAAAGCGCCAAGTCAAGGATATTTTATTGTGCATATGCAGCTGTTCAAATATAATTTTACCCATGGCTAGTTAATATTTCAAAATCAAGTCTTACTTTTTCTTGAACTGGTATTGCAGCAATTTTTGTGTTTATTGTTTTATATCGACATTTTCTAGATAATGGTTAATATGTTTCACAACAGCTGCCACTAGACTCTGGTATGGATACCAGAATATATTTCTTTTTATACAAATTATTGATTTCATGTTTTAAGCATAAGTAAATTTAAATATATCTTTGTATGATTTCCGTTTAGGTAATATATACAATTAAAAAGTTATAATAATTATTTTCACATTAAAACAGTTTTTTTAGAAAGTATAATATCCATGGATATCCATATCAATAATATACAACAATTATGTCGAATTTGTGGTGAAAGTATTTGAAATTCTTCACATTATATAGCTACAGCAGCTAATCAACTCAGTGAAACGCTACAGGAGTATTATGGATTTGACCCTACACAGGATGATGCAAATTTGCATCCACCTAATCTTTGCAATAAATGTTTTATAAAGGCTTGGAGACTTGAAAAACAGTTAGGGGAGGAAACAGACACTCAATATTCACATTTAAAGTTTGAGAGAGTCAGGGTGAAAACTGTCAAATTTGTGTTTTACGCATTGTTGGACGCCCAAAAAAGTCATCAGCTTTTAAGCAACTAAGAGAAAATCAAAGTCTGAGTTAGAAGAAGGATATGAAAAAATTGCAAGCAAATATGGTTTCCTGTTTTGTAAAGATGAAGACAATTTTCACTTTTTTTCAGTGGAAATAAATTCATTTGATGTGTGGACATTATCCTTTTTTGAAAAAACAATTGATGATTGCAGTAATATGTTTGGTCTGCATAAATACCTTATCGAACATACAGCAGATAAGTTTAAAACTTTGCTCTAGAATCGATGTAGGCAGGGAAATACCCAGAACAATCTAACAAATTTAGGCATCAAACTTTTCTCACCGGAATATGAAAGTTTACATCAAATATTGTGATTTGAAAGGGGGGGGGGCATTTTTCTAAGTGCCCAGGAGTCACGTGGTTGATGACGTCATTTTTTTCGGTCAGTGGAAAAACTTTTTTCTCAAAACCCAATAAATTATATACCAATCGAAAGAGAATTTAATGCTGATCATTTTTTAATAAAAAACCTTAATCTCAAAATCAGCTCCAAGGGAGCTACAACGTCATATTTGAGACTGACACGTCACATATTTATTTCTCTTCCGGATCGTGTTTCATCAAATTCTTCATATATATCGGAATAAATTTATTCAAACATGCTATGAATGGTCGAAGGGGCTGATAAATGATATTAGGAGACACTTGTGGGTGAAAGGGGGTGTCGTGGAAGTTATTCCATCAAATGATGACGTCATCAAAAGTTCAAAGCTTCGTTGTATTGGTGTTATCCTTTTCATGTGGTTTACTGTCAGAGGCAATTGGGTAATTATAAACTAAAAGTATTTTAAAAGCAAATATTGGCTATTCCCTTCATTGTCCCAGGTAAATTTTAATGACGAGTGATATGCCTTAACGTCTGTTGGTCAGTTGCTTTGCATAATTGAAATACAAGCTGGAAACTCATTGGAGCAACTGTTTACATGTACATGTCAGTTCTTTAACTAAGTTTCATCTTACTGTCAGTAGTTGCGAAATGAATGTATTAGAAGAAAACTGCCAAGTACTTCAAGATGCTAGCATCTTAAATATCTGCAAAGTTGCGTCTTTGAAATCTCAAGCTGATGCAGGATTTAATCCATTAGATAGAGAATCGTGCCTCATTGATAACATCGAGGGAAGATGAGAAAATTCTTCAGATCTGCAATAACTCCGATTGCTATTTTCTGGCAGCATTATTTGCAAAAAAATATTAGTAAAAACAGGCATCGCAAAAGCTATTTATAAGCACAGAAAAAGGCAACACATGTTGTGAATTAATGAGCGATCATGGTGTCATTATCTCCTTGAAGATCATTGTTAGTACTTATGTTATAGACTTTGTATAGTCCATTTTCAAAAACCGCAAAATCTAGACGTCGGGAAAAATCTAAGTCTCAACTTACGATATTTTGTTTTCAGTGCATAGCTGATTTCTTCTATGTTTTTATAAAAATAATTAGAAGGAATTACACATAGTACATAAAGTTGAACATGTAAATATGTATTGCGTTGTAGTATTAAAGAAAAATAGTGCAGTATGTATTATTGTTTACCTGAGGTGCTATATTTCTTGCAGCAGAACTCAGTTGGCTGGCCGAGCTGGATGTTTTATTTTCGGTTTTTTTGATGAATTTTCTAATTTGTCTTTTGAAGTCATCACGTTTTCATTTTCAGGATCAACAGATATATCTGAGAAAGGATCGCATTCAAATGATCCGTTCAAACTCACCAAGGAATCTTTTAAAAGGATTGCTATAATATCCTCTGTTGAAATAGCAGTTCGGGCTTCCAAGGAGGGTTCAATGCTTTGAAAATCTACCGGGGGATGTCGTGATGGTTCCAAAACAGGGGCGTTTGTATGTTTTGTTGATCCTTTGTTGATCGTTTTTGCGTTTGTTAATCCATTTATCACGAGAATAGGCTTTGCCTGAAAGATGAAATTTATGCCATATCAGATCAGTTTGAAAAAACCAATACTAGTAAACTACAAAAATGACGTCATTTTCTTTTGTTTTTCTGCAAATTTTTTGCAAAACTGAAGGTGAGTCTTCGCGTCCTCTGCGTCCTTTGAAACAATGCTTAATGACAAAAGAGATTTTAAATAAAAAGTCTCATTGAAAAAAAAATTAAAAAAACTGAATAAATTTGAATGCAAATTAACATTTTTTTATCAAAAAACAAAAAGCCTTCTACAATTTGGTTAAATATGTTTCCATAAAAAAGTTTGTATTGCTTTTTTCAAACTGAGATATAGCAATGGTAACAAAGTGAAAATACAGAAAACTTTGTCGCAGAAGTTTCAATCTGCTGTAGAAATTGCCATCTCTCATGCAATTACACATACTTTTTTATAGGAATCCGGTTAACAAGAAACTAGATGCTGAAGCATCAGAATGATTAACCCTATTTCTCCCCGGCTATTTTGGACACCCAGCTCCTGGGGTTGGGGGCCGGGGACAAAGTGCCCCCCTTCCACAAAATGGAAACAGCAATAGCAATCACAATAAAAATTAGCACATTTGTAGTTCAATCCCTCTTGCACACTTCTACATAATTTGACACCGATGATGTCATCAAAGACGTGATGACGTCATCATTTTGTCGGTAATGTCTTGAAAAACCGGATTTTTCCAGTTTTACAGAGTTTTTCAGGTCAAAAAAGGTCCTGGACATCAAATTGACTCTTTTAATGTCCTATTCAGTTTATTGAGTGATGTTCCATCAAATACTACCATTTATAAAGGATTGAACCCAAGAAAAATTGAAGTAACTCATTTTTTCGTTAAAAAATAGGTGAAAATTGTGCTACCAAGGCCTAAACTTCAAGTACTAGGGCCTTTCACTGGGTTCTTAAAAGAAAAAATACATCTATACAAGTTGCTCACCATTCTGAAAGTTGATATCTACGCCAAATCCTCTAAAATCGTCACTGTAGAAATAAATTCACGCCAAATTTTTAGGGGCCCAAAATTTTGGTTCTTTCTCGCTCAATTCAAAAATAATCTTCAAATATTAAAATATCTAAAACCAAAAATTTCCAGATGCTTTGATTTTCATTTATTTATTTATTTAACGTTGATTACACCATAGCGTGGAATACTTTAGAGTCAGAAATTTTCGAAGAAGTTCTTACATTTCGCAAGAATTTCATTTTTGCCGACTAGTCAGATTCATATATTTCACGGGCATTTATTGCAAATCAATAAAGCTTTTTACCCTTCTTTTGTTTTGTATCCTGCAAAGTGTGTAAGAAGAAGTAATATTTTATGAAATTTCACCAACCTTGTGTAAAACTCATTTTTAAGAGAATTTAAGTTCGCAAATTTTTCAGGCCCATTTGCTAATTTCGTGAAAATTTCTTTGGGTGAAAATTTCTGACTTTAAAGTAATTGTGATATTAACTGAATAAGTTACCGGTTGTTTTTTAACAATAACTTCCTTGTCAGACTTTTTTGAAACTGGCTTTGCTAGACATTTGGCGGATTTTCTGTTATTTTGCAATAAATTATATAATTATTTCCCGGTAATAGATTTTAAGTACTTTTGGCAAAATGCTGCCATAAGTGAAATTGAAGCATACCTGTTTCTATTCTTTAATCGGCGAATTTTTGAAAGTTTTCCTCTCTTAACATCAGGCTCATTGCCTATTGATCTGTCAGTACTCAAATATGCCTATTGTAAAAAGTAGTCATTAAACGAAGCCCATTTAGTCTAAGGTCCAGAGGGCACTCTACGCGACTTTACCCTTTGACTGCTATATTACTTTACTCTCAGAAACCTTCCAAAGAACAACGATTCATGGTTTTGCCTTGTTTTGGGCTTTGTGCGAATTTTTATATGGAGGGGGAAGGGTGCGGATTTCCAATTAAAATATACCTGTTTCTTTTCTTTAATTGGCACAGTTTTGAAATTTTGAATTCTAACAAAAACTTAAATTGTGTCAGATGCTTATATTGACAGCAATTTCGAATGTGAATTCGAGACTGAAACGTTTGCATAAGCCATAGTGAGTGAATACATCAGACGAAGAATTGTTGCGTCAGGAAATTTGGGTCATTGTTATGTGGATATTTAGAGAACCATATCAATTGAAGAACACGTTTCAGTCTCCCGTCTCCAATGTCGAACATTATCAGAAAACTCAGAACACACAATTTTTTTTTGATCGGCCAAGAAGTAGAAACCCATGCCAGATGAGACAATGTCACATGGAACTTATTGACCAAGGTATCTTTGAAAACAATGAGTTAACATGAACAGGTAGAGAAGTTAAGATGTTTGATATGTATGAAAAGAATATTATCAGGATGTCTTTTTAATCCTAACTGATGCCCTAACTGACTTAATTTATTGTATGTCTTAAGTTATTTCTTTCAATTTAGATCTCGTGAAAAAACTGTTTTCGGAACTTGGTGAAACATTTTCAGCATCCAATATTCGAAAAGGAAGGTGTGCACTTGGCTGGACTGCATCAAGACCTGCCTATTTTCAATTAATATGTAAGGAGAATCGAGTGAAAAGGAAAGATTTTTGTTTTAAGTGTGTCGACACACAGGAAACATTTCATTATGGTATTTTTACAGATGAGTCATCTGTCTTCCTTTGAAACCATTATAAGTTATGTTTCCGAAAGGAAGGAACTTTGCAGAAGATGAAGCCACGGCCAAAGCATCCGATCAAAGTTCATGTTTGAGGAGGTATATCGAAAAGGGGTTCAACTCCGTTGCTGATTTTCGAAGGTATAATGGCAAAAGAGTTCTATGTCCATGAAATTCTGGAGTTGGTGTTGATTCCATTCCTGCGAACGACGTTCCCTGATGGTCATCAATTTCAACAAGGCATCGACCGAAAAGATACCAGTAAAAGAAAAGATATTACTTTGACTTTAACAAAGGTTTTTATTTCTTTGTCCTATCCTCCAACATATTGGATCTGGAATCAATAGACCTCATTGCTTTTGTTTACATTTTCAGCCAATTAACATTTTTACCCCTGACCTTAACAGTTGCTTATAGAAAACGTGTAGCTAAAAACTTGAATGTTTGATTGAGTTTTGAATTACTGTACAGTTTTTAAATCCAAAACATTTATACACTGTGTGCAATGGTCTCTCTAATAATTCTTGATATTCTGTTATTTGTATTGCCCTGAATACTTTAAAGAAAAAACTGAATGTCTGTTTATTTTTGTGACTTGTAAATCTTATTTGTTTATTTACTTAGTTATTTGTTTATCCAGGCAAATAGGCAGTTAACTGCATAGAGTCGTCAGGAATCAATCGGTTGAAAACACCAACCGAGTCACCTGACCTGAAAAGTCATGTTCGGAAGGTCGTGAAACCAACAAAAAAAGAGGAACTCGTTGCTGGGATATTTAGATTTTGGCAATCTGTCGATGCTGATAAATGTACAAAGAATATTGATCATACTCCCAAAGTAATCCAGATGGTGATGGCCAAAGATGGAAGTGCTTGTGGAAAGTAACATATAGTTATCGCATGATTTTGGGACGATGTGGCAAATATTTTTCTCGTTCATTTATTTTCACTGTTATTTTCACTTCTGTGAAAAAAACCATGTGATATATTTGAAAATTTTGAAAAACTTTAAAAGCTGCTTTGTTTACAATAGTTTCGAAAATGAAAAACGTTTACAGTGTCATGATTTCTTGCATCGTTTTTCGTTGATATTTATTGCACTGTTTTCAAAATATAAGAAATTGCATTGTTTTTCCAGTCAATCAAATTGTGTGAATTTCCAAATTTAGCAATAACTAAATTTATTCGTTCAGACAATTATATGGGAGATGTATGATAATAGTTATTATTACAATGTTTTTTTAAGTTTTTAAACATCTTTTAGTCTAGAGAGTTAAGAGAAAGCAGCTTTTTGAAATCGAGACCTGTGCTTTTAGTCTTATCTTACATCAAACCTCTTGGCATTGTAACCGAGTAATTGAAAATCACGTTTTCTCTTAAGTATCTTATTGCAGTCTAAGAGACATTCTTGTACTAAAAGTTATCCTCCGGATTGTGTTATCTCGTCGTTTTTACCACTCAAAAGTGTAAGTTTTATTATCAATTTAAAGTAATATATTAAGTCTAATTTATATATTATTAGATGGCATTTGTGCATTATATTTTCGAGATTGACTAAGGTGAATGGTCAGATTTGATTAGCCATTTTATTTGGTAAAAACTCATTGTAAAGTTCTGGTGTTCTTTGTCTTTTGTTTAGTGTAAATATATTATATAAAAACTTTATCAAGTTAATATGGTTGTACATATATCCAGACACGGCTATACGTTACTGTATTTTATCTCTGACTTTAAACAAATGAATGTTGCCTTATGTTATGTTAAAAACCGCAAATTTGCCATATCTGCAAATCCACCAATCTGCAATTCCGTATCCCTATCCACTCTGCAACTGTAAATCCGTTATTGTGCATACTATAATTAGTTTCCTTCTTGTTTATATCTGAACTTCCCGCAACAGTCCATATCCATGCACCTATTTATCCTCCTCTTTAACCAGCTATTTTTCTATTGACCAAAAGAGAGTTGTTTTTTTAGCCTTTAGTCCGGCAATAGCCATTTACAAGTTTTCTGCCAATATATCGAAGTTGTATCGCATCAATGTAAATATCACGTTTAATCAGTAATTAATCAATTAGTTATACTTTCATCCTATTTTATATCCCACTACCTACTGGAATAGATAGAATATAAATGCCAGACCTTTCGTGATGATTAAGTAAATCTTCTAAAACACCTGGGCTGTTTGTTTAATTTTTCGAGTTTAAAGAAGACGTGTTTAGAAAAAGAGGTTTTTTTTAAAAAAAGAGGACATCAAACAGCCAAAAGAGGCTAAACAAAACAAAACAAAATAAACCAGCCATTAAAAAGTGGAAATGTTTCAAAAAAACATCTATTTTGGGTGACAGTTCTTGCAAAACTGTTACGGGAGTGTTTATTTTGGAAGGAACGAACGTTTATTGAAAGCATTATGGTAGGTAGTTTTGCAAACTTGAACATATCTGCAACAAATTTTCTCAGGTACCAAAAGTAATGGGCAAGTCTCAATAAATAGTCAGATTTTAAGAAGGAAAAGAATACTAAACTAGGAGGATGGATTAAGTTAAAAAGAAAAGCAGGTCTGTGTATGGGCATGATTTCTGTTCTCTCTTCCCTGTAGCTTAGTGTCACCCCATTAAGGCTGGGCTTTTGTGAGATTATCTTCTGTGAGGGGATCCTACTCTTCCCCCTCCCCCTGAGAAATTTGAAACTACTAATCTGATCTAATAACCACCAAACCTGGTACACTATTAGAACAACCTTTCGTGAGCATTTTGATAACTACGTGGCGTCATAACGTCATCAAAGTTTTATCATGTGGTCACTTTTCTAAAAGCACTAAATCGGATTCTAGAAATTCAAATTCCAATTTTTTCAGGAAATAGGCTAAAAAGATGGTCATGCCTGACAGTGATGTGGCCACCAAAATTTATTTTTGAACAAATTGTTCATATATAAATTTTAGATAAAGTTGTAAAGTTTCTTTCCATCATTTTCGTCATTCTTGAGTAAGTGGGGGAATATGCCCCTCCCCACCTCCGGCGTGAATAGCGTTAAAGTCTCTGTTCGCAAAGTACATAAATGATCTTGCAATAAATAGATCTTTCTGAATAATCAATAAACAGGGGAATGGCCACAATTTTTTTAAAATAATAGGTCCGCATATGAAGTTGTAACACAATTTATATATTCAGAAGTCTGCTAGAAATTGGTAGCAAATTTTCAGACAAACAGAGTTTCGGCTATGATTTTGATCTATTATTTATACAAATGCAACCTGGGAAGGAAATTAATATGGACCAGTAGACTTTCAACACCGCTTGGTGAGTGCAGCGGTTACGAAATCAATGACAACAAATTCAGGTAGGGATGTAATTCAACACAATTAATTTGCTGATTCACATAAACAGTAGTTTATCGCTCCCAAAGTTTCAAAGAATAAAGTATGACATGGATGCAAAAACGTTATAAGTCCAGCAGTGTTTCAATTAGAAGATTCAAATATAACATGATATAAAATCTTATTGTCATCCATAGATTAGAATCTAGTCGTTCTTGATATTTTGTCCAAGGAAGACGCTCATAATGGGCATTTAGCGACTTGTGCAAATTCCGATTTTCTGATTTTGCCAATTTTTCGGGAATAAAATTAGCTCTGGGAATGTACTAAATCTAGTCTACGTCATCCACTGCACGCCATCGGTAATAAATACTTTTCTTGTACCAACAAAAGGGAAATCAAGAATGACCTAAAGATAGTTGAAATAACAGATATCAGTGAGGAGAAACACATAATGAATAAAATGAAACTTAAAGAAATAAAACTGCTAATGAAGTGGCTATTGAGTTTTCATAAAGTTACAGCCGAAAAAAAATGCAGAAAACTTCTGTAACCCAATGTTCCAGGATGTTTCGCGGTTTTGATTAACCCTATTATTCCTGGGCATTTTTTGACTTCGAAATCCTGGGGGGGGATTCCGCCCCCCCCCCTTGATATTTTCCGAAATATATAAGATAAACTTATAAAACTTTGTACAGAAATAGACCAACCTATTCTGAACACATTGATACCAAGATAAACATATGACGTCATCACAATTTGATGACGTCATCATTTTTTGCCGACAAGTTGTCTGAAATCGACAAATCTTATGTCAAAAATTAAATGGCAATTGAAAGAGAACCAAAAAAGCTTTTTAAAAGCAGTTATTATTTTCTATTAAAACAATGTATTTTGAGATTACTAGGGGTTTCAGGAAGATTGGGCCCAAAAACAAGTTTTTCTCCCAAAATGACCCAGAAAAATGACCTACCAGACCCGTAAACGGGCATGGCCATGGCAACAGTGGGCGTGGTTACCAAAAAATTCTTTCATGAAAATGTGCCTAGATAAGTTTTGTAAAAAGTCACAAAGTTTTATGGCCAAAACATTTTTAGTTCTAGAGCTATTCAAAAAAAAAGGTAACCCCAGGTAAAAAAGGGTTAAAGAAAATTTAACATCATGAAATAGCGCAAAGCTTCGTGCAGATTTATTATGCAATTTGTCTAAGGAAATTCCAAGACATAAATTTCAGAAAATTTTGCGAAAGATCATGAAATTTCTTTTTATATACTTCGCGAAATTAGCAAGTGCAATAGATCATGAAAGAAATGTTATCAAAATCATAATCACCACGGTATGTAAATTTTGTGGATCTTGTTAGTGGCTTTAACAGTGACATTGTCAAACAACTAACAGGTCATTGGATCTTCAATACCTACAAGAATATCAAAAAAATGTGTCTATAGTGTTGGACGAGATTAGTAGAAACAGTGATCTACTATTTTGCAAGACTACAGGAAAACTTGTAGGGTTTACTGACCTTTGAAGCATAAACCATGACATTCAAGAGTTTGCAAAAGGTTTTCAGGAGTTACCCAATCCAGATGTTTTGCCAGAAAAAGATGTTGCAAAATATGTTGTTGTTTTCTTAGTCAGATGTATATTTACAAGTTTATCCTTTCCATTTGCGCCCTTTCCATCGGTTGGTTTTAACAGTGACCAGTTCTATCATTCTACATGGGAGGCAATTTCAATTTTTGAAGGTTTAGAATTGAAAGCTCGAGCAGACATTTCTGATGGAGCTTCGCCGAACCGCAAATACTTTAAGCTTCTTAAAACTGAAGATAACAGCGATGAAGACTGGTTATATTGGACTTGGAATGAATGTGATCCTGGCAAGTAAACTTCCATCAATGTCTTTTGAATGCCCAATTATTGTCAGATAATTTTCCCTGCTAATGCTGATAGTTTGTGATAATTTTGGTTGAAATAATATTGCTTCTGGTACTTCTTTCAGGTGAAGTAGCTTTTTCAGTGGCTTTTTTTCTCATTTTGCTAGTTATTAGAATTACCATATTTTGGTTTTTTGAAAATAGAAAACGTATTTTATTTCAGAAAGAAAATTTTTCTTTATTTGTGACGTGCCACATCAGAAACAACTTGGGGAACTCGCACTGGAATACTAAGACAAGACATTTGCACGTAAGTTAATAATTGTCCTATTCGACTATGTGTATTTTACGTTCCTTCTGTTACATATCCATTACATGATTAATTCAGCTTCATGGTCAATTGATGGGGTGGTACAAGATTGTTAAATTTTATGAACGAGACTCTTTTGGAGGTGCCGATGCACTGGGATCGAGGATGGGTCACAACCTAAGAGAAGAGCATATAAACCTAAAAATATAAATACCAGAATCTGTGTCAAATAGCCAGTGTGTGTAAGTTGAAAGTTACTGCTTTTAAAGTATGGACAACTCAACATGTACTTAAGACAGCTGTGATTCTCACTTGCTGCCTTTAATATAGTGGTTACCGAAGCTCCATTATTCCCATTCTCCAGTTCATTTCATAATTACATCTGCTTCTTGCTCAACTAAGTCATTAAGCAAAACAATAGCAACTATTTTCAAAAACATTTTTCACCAAATTCAAAATTTTCATCGAAAAGCAAGGTTTTATAAAAACTTTTATCCATTTCGGGTCGTGCAGATTTCCCAACCAATCATTACCAGGTTGAACTGCGTTAGCTATAAGAAAAAGTTTAAAGTGATTTCAACATTTGACTTGTTGACTCTATATACGACCTTACCGCATCACGATTTAACTGAAGTCCTAAATAAATTAATAAATTTTGTTTTTGAAGGAGGTAAAAAAAGTATTGTTGTTATTTCTCAAAGAATAAGTATGGGAAAAAGCAGTTATTCAAATGCTAAAACAAAAACCTTAGTAAAACACTTAATCACTGCATGCATTTTCCAGTTTGGTAATCTCCTATATAGGCAATGTATATTGCATCCAAATGGGTATTGATCCAGCATCCGTCTTGGCAAATCTTTACCTTCATCACTACGAATATGCTTTTATTAGTAAAGTTATCAAAAATGATCGTGCAAAAGCTTTTAAATTTAGGGATGCCTTCAGATTTATTGATGACGAACTTAATCTGAATGATAACAGCGAATTTAAAAATTCACACCATAATATATATCCGCCAGCCTTAAAACTTAAGCACGAACATTTTGGAACATATGCACCCCTTTTGGAAATGGAGGTTTTCACTGAGGATGGAATGTTCGTATACAGACTATGATAAACGTGACAATTTTCCCTTTGAAATTGTCCGAATGCCTGACCTTAGTGGGAATATTCCAGATCATGTATTTTATGGTTCTGTTATGTCAGAGATAATAAGAATTGCTAAAACAAGCTATGTAGACTCTCTTGCTAAAATCTAATGAGATTTTAAACAGAATGATTGCACAGGGAGTAGTAGGGAACTATGGGTTCGCCGAAAGCATGCAGCAAGTGTGCTCCTGAACATATAAAGGGTAGGCATGCCTGAGTTCGTTCTTTTCGAGTGCAGTCAGGTGTATTGATCTGCTGCGGACATTTTTTTGATAAGTGCAGTCAAGCGTTGAGGCATTATTGCTAAGACGTTCTCAAAATGGGAGTTGTCTACACATTCAAGTTGAGGTTCTTCAAGATGAAAGACCTTGAGAAGGTCAACGAATCGGTTGTGAATACCTACAGTGAGGACGAGGACAAAGACCTGGAAGACTACAAGGAGAGCGAGTACCTTGACGTGTTTAAGTCCAAAGTGAAGAGACTCGTCGACAAAGTGAATAACACAGGGAATGGTAATTGGCGACGTACTAGAGCTTATGCAGTAGAAAATATTTTACCAAAAGATGAACGTTACAATGTTATTGCATTTAAAACGGAAATGTGTGATAGAGGGTGTGGTGGTCATTTTGCTCATTTGTAAGCTTACGATAATGAAGGCAATACTGTTTTAACAGTAAAGTATGAATCGGATTTTGAGCCTTTCAGAGTTATGAAGATAGTGAAAGATCAACAGATCATCGACAGATATTCCGTTTCTATATCAATGTACCTTGAGGAACTCGACGAAGTATACAGAGATGGTCTGTTTTCACTTGGTTCAGTAAAGAAAGTGAACGATAATACAAAATGCGACATTTTGCCTCTATGATGCTGTAGAGCAAAGGAATTACCAAGAATTCAGTCGATTGAAAAATGTCTTGTTTGGACCTAAAAATAGAACAATTTATTTTATGAACTAGTATAAACATAGTCACATTTTTTTCCTTATTCATCCTCTTTGATTCCACTTATTCTCATATTGAACGTTTTCGATAATGTTTAACGTTCAACTCATCCTTCATCTTTTCCATGACTTTCTTGTTTTCCCCATTGAAGTACGGACTTTCTTTGTCGTACCCGAGGAGTCGAATAGTTGCTTGTCGTTGTAAAAATCATTATGTACATTTGGTGTTGCAATTTTGTACGTTGGTGCATGTAAGCATCAATGTCGATCATTCTACAGTCATTTCTTCTAAATATTTTCTTGCTTCTTTGTTTTCAACCCATTCGTGCTCCAACTCTATCTCACTCCTTTCAGCATACCATTTTCCAGATAATAATACTATGCATTTACAAAATATTATTAATATACTTACAATCTTTAATTTTTTGTCTTTATCAACCACCCCCGAATATTTCTCCCAGTGTTTAGTCTCATTCGAAGCAGTTGAACAACATAATGTACGCTACGTTGTATTAGGGATACTCACCACCGACTTCACAGGTTGGGCGTAATTAAAGTGAACAGAAATGTTGTAAAGGGGTGTATTTTCTGCTAAACTACATCATAAGTTCTAGCGGGATTTGAACCCGGGTTGCTGAATACAAAGTCCAATGTTATCACCGTTACGCCATAGAACCATCTGTCATCAGTTTTCCAGACGTATTTATTATATGTAGATCTATATAGTAAACCTTATAATCAAAACAATAAAACATGAACCATCAAATTGATTGAAAGTTCAAATAATTTACCCAGCCAGGACTCGAACTTGGGCCGCCATAATCCACTCAAAGACCGGGGATGACTCACCACTACACCATGGGGTATTGTTAACTGAAGGAAAAAAATGTAAATTTATTTAAGGTAATTACATCATATGCAAGATGTTGCATTCCAAGTCTATATTGCTGCGCGTCAATGCTCACTCAGGGCATTAGTTATTTCCCATCGGCTTGACGTAAATAAACACTTGAATCTGTTTTCAACCCAACTAGAGAATCATTCTCAAATTTTTTATAAAGAGTTAAAATGTAGTAGTAGCAATGTCAAATTTTTAATTCGAGTTTAAGGTGGTTCCAGGGGAAATAAAGGCCATTTTTTGACTTTTTTTCAAAATTGAGTATTATATACCGTTGGGAAAGCTTAATCTTTCAGCTTTAAGGAGGTATAATTGGTTTTTAGAGGTCATGCAAATAGTTTGCAAATTTTACCCAAGATTCCATGCATTCAGAATTTAAATTTCCATAGCAACAGCCCTTAGCAACCGTTTTAGGCTAATATCTCTTTGACGCCCAAAAGATTGTTCTATCTCAAACTGGTTTTTTGGCTAGAAGGTATACACCAAAACCTCATCAAAGCGTTTTCAAAGTTAGAGCTCCTGGTGGAATGCTGCAAATTCTTCCTCCAGTTTTTGAGTATTATTATCTTCTCAAATACAATCATGGGTAACCCAAAAAGTTATCAAAAGAAGAGAGCAAAGAAGAGAAAAGGTTTTCATGGTACAAGTGCCTGGTCTGACAAAGACAATAACAACACAATGTCAACACAGGCTCCTGAATTAGTACCTTTGGGATTGCCTGAACTGTCAACAACAACTGGAGCATCACCTGCCAAACTGAACTGTAGTAGTGCTACTGAAGAGCCAAATGAAAAAGAGAAAGAGTTTGTGACTAATTGTAACTTTATATTGGAGAGGGATAGTTTTATGTCATTGATTTTGATGATAGGAAGGTGTCCCAATTGTGCAGCATCCGTTAATGTCGAGCATCTTTTACACGCTAAAATGGGAATGGTTCAATTCTTTTTAATCTCTTGTACAGACTGTCCATGGGAATTGAGGTTTTGCTCCTCAAAACAGTGTGAAAGACAAAATCCAGTTAATAGTAGAAAAGGGTATGACATTAATAGAAAGACAATAATCACATTTCGTGAGAACGGTATTGGGTTCAGCGGCATCGAAAGTTTTTGAAGATGTTTGAACATGCCAAAGCCTATGTCGAAAACAACATTTGAGGATATTAATTCCTTAATCCACAATGCTTATGTAGAGACATCATATGAGTCCATGTCTAAAGCTGCAAGTGAAGTGCATAGTAAAACGAAAGAGGATGACGCCAGTAATGTTGATGACGATGGTATTGCTAATATAGCCGTCAACGGTGATGGCGCCTGGCAGAAACGCGGCTTTTCATCTCTCATTGGCGTAATGACATTGATCGCCAATGGTAAATGTATTGATACTGAAGTAATGTCCAAAAAGTGTAAGGAGTGTGATGTTTGGGACAAGAAAAAAGAATCTGAAAAGTATACACAATAGAAAGAGAATCATGAGGCGTTTTGCTCTATCAACCACGAGGGAAGTTCTAGCGCAATGGAGGTCACCGGATTGAAACGTATATACCATCGCTCCATGAAACTTTATAAACTCAGATACACTTTCTACATTGGAGAGGGAGACACCAAATCTTTTGGAGAACTGCGTAGTTCGAATCCCTACCCTGGACATGATCTTAACAAGGGTGAATGTATCGGACATGTTCAAAAGCTTGTCGGCACTAGATTACGTAAGATTAAAACCGATCACAAAGGTGTGAAGCTTTCAGACGGGAAAGGAATTGGCAGAGGGAAAGGACGTCTGACAGACAAAATCATGAATACCCTCCAGAATCATTATGGGATGGCAATTAGACAGAATACGGACAATTTATATGCTCTGCGTAAATCAGTTGCTGCTGTCCTTTTTCACTCGACAAATGAACCGAACGAAGAAAGGTGCTACATGTACTGTCCATGGAACGAGAACTCTTGGTGTAAATACCAAAGGGGCAAGATTACAGGCCTTTCTACTTATAAAGGACACTTAAACATTGACAAAGCTGTCTCAGACCTCATTGCACCAGTATTCTCAAATGAAGACCTCAGTAGTGAAGATCTCCTAAAAAAATATCTTCACGGTCTGACCCAAAATGTGAATGAGTCCCTCAACAATGTAATTTGGTTGCGTTGGCTGAAAAGGGTATATGTTGGAAATGCTATCTTCAAGACAGCTGTAGCATCTGCAGTGATTTCTTATAATGATTGGGAAACTGGATTGTTACCTGTATTTAGTAAACTCGGTTTAGAACCAGGATATTACACTGAAACTGGTTTCGAAAAGCAGACTTGAAACGCGTGAAAGAGTCAAACCGCAAGTCTACGGACCAAATTAAAAACAATAGAAAGAAGCAGAGAGCTGCTAGAAAGGGTTATGAGATAAAAACTTACTTGAAGAGGGAGAAACGTATGGATATGGTGCATTTTAATAGGTTTTTTACAAAATTTTCCTAATTTTTTTCTTTATGTATTTTTTTTTCATTTGCCGATATCTCAAAACAAGATTATCGCAGAGTTTTAAACTCTTAAGGATACACTAAACATTTTTAACCAACATAGAAAAATTTATTCTGTCCTCACTTCCAGTTTTTAAATTCCTATGCATTCTATATCATTTAGAAAAGCATATAATTTAATTTCTAGTGGTATATCTTTTTTTTCGATATTACAAATGCCCTTAAATGATAAAGTGCCGTTTAGTTTACTAATCACTTTCGACATTGATCAAAGAAAAGGTACAACGTCTAATGGTCAGCGGTTCGAAATGTATGGCAAATAGATCTTCATAAATCTCTTAATGACAAGGTGTCTCAAATTTTTTCAGTTTTCTTTGAAATAAGCAAAATATTCGGAAATATGTTTATTACATTTTTCTTTTCCTAGATGTTTCAGTTTTTGTCATATATTTCGGATCTAAGAGAAGAAAAAATACAAAGAAGACACCATTTTATAGAGTGGAGAAAGGAGAATAACTTCACGTAATGAAAAACGTTTCCCCGATTATACGTTGTACCTTTTCACTACCTACAAACACTATATCTTACGAAAAACTTGTTTCGAGAAAATCGATCTTGAAGATTTTTAAAGTCGACTTCAAACTTAGCAAAAGAAAAATCTTTACGCAAATATCTATAGAAAAGTTTTTCAATAGGGATTAAAATCACTATTGTTTACTTATTTGTTTTTGTAGAAGCCTCAATGGGCTGTTTACTTTGAAATAGCCGCAGAGGGCTAAATATTTTTGTCCTAGCCTCCATGGACTATTCATTTTCGTACTAGCCTAAACAGGCTACAGTATTTATTTTAGAATAACCACAGTGGACTATTCATTTTTGCACTAGTCTCAACGGACTGTTCATTTTTGTAGTAGCCTCAATGGACTATTCATTTTTGTACTAGCCTCAATGGACTATACATAAACAGATTATTTATTTGTTATTAGCCACAAAAGATTATTCATTTCGGCTTGGACATAGGAGGGTATTTATGTGAATTGTCATATTGGAATAGAAACTTAGGTAAATATGCAAGATATCGATGGAAATTTAGTTCACTGAGAAGTCTACATTCCAAA
>JANSTP010305251.1:0-17298 GCA_025330745.1 Cladonema radiatum | reverse complement strand
GCTTTTCAGAAGCTAAAGAGCAATGTCAAGACTGGAATATGAACTTGGCATCTATTCATTCTTACTCAGAGGCCATTTACATCAAAGAATTATCAAAAGTAAAGCTTAGGGGAACAGATGACGTGCTGATAGGATATGTTCCGAGTTATTCAGAGCGAGGCCACCAATGGGTAGATGGGACAAAAAATGATTTTACCTTTTGGTCCCCTTATGCACGTCTGCAGGACATCAAAACACTTGCAAAAATGTCCAAGCAAACAGGTGAATGGAGATATGCAGAATATTCAGATACCTTCCAATTTGTATGCAAAGGAAAAAGTAAGGATTTTATTTCACAGTTCTCATGCATGATCAAAGTAATTTCAGGGATCCTTTTTATTTCATTTTAATCTAAATTTTTTTTCACAAAGGGGTTTTTGGTCACATAATATATATGAGGTTTGAGATTTAGACTGAGTTGTTCATTTTTGTGATGCCTATTTACCGTACAGATAATATACTGAAACTTTGGTGTTAATGTCTCTCAAGTTTAATACCACTTTAAGAAAAAACTTTCAAAGACAAAGAGTATAGCATGTCTAACCCTTGCTGCTCCTTTTAGGACAAATATGTTTTGGGGTAGTATGTTTTTCTTTTTGATAATGATTTTGAAAATCATTTAATTTAATGAAAATTTCATAAGGATATCTTTGTACTCAAAAGGCAAACCAACAGTTCATAATTTTTGTGACTTTTCGTAGAGAATAACCTTGATCAGAATCTCTCAGTGATGTTTTTAGATGGCAATTTTCATTGTTGTTTCATTCCTTCAAATATAGCCATAACTATTAGCTTCATATGCTATGCTTTTAATCTTTCCACTATCATTTTACCATTAGTATCTCAATCATCATCATAATCTGCTTACAATTGTTATTATCATTCTTATCACAAATATTATTTGGAATATCTTTTGGTTAGATTTTCTTCCATTACTTGTGCATCTCTTTCTATTTTTTGTTTTTCTGCTGGTTTCCCTTCTTATCAGCGTTCTTCTTGGAACTTCTACTGAAAAATTATTAGCTACTGCTTTCTGTAAACTTATCAGGTCTTGTGTCCTTCCCAAAAGCTAAAATTGTACTTTAATAAGGGATGCTGCCAAAAGGGGAGACAGGTGTTTGCTGTTTCATGGAGAATGGTGTAAGATGGAAGTTTTATTGAGCTATTGATAATTGAATGACATGTAGAAATAAAGATGCTGACATACAGTCAAGGAAGTCTCCTCTTCCTCCAACAGCTATGGTGTATGTGCCTGCACAGGTTGGTATATTAAGACTTGTGATGTATGCTTGAAGAATATTGAAATATAATGGGCCAGTGTTATTGATTCTATTTGTAGCAATCCTGATATAACTAAAGCTCCAAAGATTATTATTTTCTATTTTAACGCCTTATAGATCTAAAAAGAGATGAATCATCAATCTCCCATCATTTTATCTTCTGTGATAATGTCCCTCTTTGGCTCAGTTAATATGTACAATGTAGTATGTGTGAGTTTGGTATTTAATTTTTATTTGTAAACTCGTAAACTTGTAAACTTATAAGCCTGTAATTTTTTGTAAACTCGTAAATTTGTCAGGAGTCAGTTTTGTAAGCTCAAGTGTCGGTAAGTGTCGGTTAATTAAAAATCGTAACATAATGTCTCGAGTTATTTGTTGCATGGATTATAAGAAAAGTCAAGAAAGTCAATGCAATAACTTTGTAAAGTGTTTGTAAAGCTTTGCGAAGCTTAGTGTTATTTTGTAAAGAACAAAAGTCTTTCATTGAATAAAAAATAATGGATGAGATATGTGTATGTAGTTGTAAATTCTTGTCTATTTACGTTTTTTAACATGGTTATTATTTGAATAAAAACTCGATTAGATAAATATTTCATCAGTTGTTTTTTTGTGATAACATCTTTGATGTACTTAATACATCCAATAGGTCATTTGGTGATACCCCTGCTTTTGCGAGAACATCATTGATTTTTTTGTCTTTTTCGATCCATTTGAGATCAACTCTGTTGCTTTCAATCATCTCTCTTAGAGCTGCAGTATCGATGAGAAGGCGCTTCTCGAGTGTCTGTTTCATACTATGCGCTGCATCTAAGAGACTTTTGTTGTCAGTGAATGCTGTGATGGTATATTGCTTGTCGTTATATAGTAGATTCAATTCTGACAAAAGAGTACAAACGAATATCGATACATCACAACCTTCTGACATTGACAACATTTCTGCGGCAATAGTTGAGCGAACGACTCTTTTTATTTTTGAGGAATTCCAATGTAGAGGGCAGGTGTTATCATTACTATCAGTCACAAATATGATCTGGCCTCCTTGGCTCCCACTATTTGGTAGGTTATTGAAGCTGGCGTCTGCAAATAAATTTATCTTTAGTTTGGATAGCTGGAGCTGAGGATAGTTAATATTTTGTTTGGAGCATTTAACGTTTCTGATGATCTTGTTTACATTGATCACATTGATGGTTGTACTTTGAAATTTTGTAGTAGCTTCACACACTGTGAAACTAATATCTGGCCTTGAAATTCAGACAATCCAGTTTAGCTGCCCTGCACAGCTTCTATAGTGTGTTTTTTCTTTCTCAGACAAGTTACTTCTTTTGTCTTTCATACGCTCTTTTGGAAGAGTAATTTCTGTGATTGAATCAATGTAGTTATTCTGGTCTATGCTGATCTTGAAATCTTGAGGTTGTGTGAGTCTGATGCCTATATACGTAAATGCTTCTTCTTCGCTGCCGAATTCGAAAGTTTGTTTTGACTTTTCAATGATGTTTGTCTTGAAAAATTCATTTCCTCCCCAAATCATATCAACAATGCAGACCTGTTAATTCACCATTTTTTTGTCAAGTAGAAGATGCCTGGATCAACACTACTGATGGATGTACTAAGTTTTCTTAATTCCTCTGTCACTGGTAAATGCCAGTATCTGCTGGCGTCTGCAAGGCGGTAAATACATATCTGTAGTTTCCAAATCTTACTAGTGTTGGCTTCTTCGGTTGGCCTTATTAAAACAGGTCGATCGATTTATTTTCCTTGAAGGAAGGCGGTCTTGATGTCAATGGATTTTATCTTCCACTCTATGGAGGAAATGATCATGAAAATTGTCCTTATTCCTATTCTGGAACAACAAGGCTAGTCAGTCGGGAAGTCTCTGAGCTCTTCAAAACCTCTTTCACACTCCCTTGCTTTTGTTTTAATTTTGCCTTCTTTGGGATTCTTGGTAAGCACCATTCATTTTTGGAGTTTTGTCAGGAGCTAGTTCTGTTGTTGATACACTCAGTCTTTCCAAGGAAGTGCTGAGGTTTTCAATATCATCTGTTATGTTATTTCTTTCGGCATTGCCTTTCGATTCATCATCAGAGGAGACCTGATCTTGTTCTATTTTGCTGTCAGTAGTCTTTTTGCTGAGTTGATTACAACTTTGATTTTTTTTCGAGTATGTTTTTTGTGTTTCTTGGTTTTGAGTTTGATTGGCGACTGATCTTGTTAAGGAAAGTCTGCATGGGTGTACTCTGACATAAGTGCTAACATATTTTATTAGCACCTGCTGTCCATGTTGCCCTAAAACTCTGTCTGGTCCTCTCCACTTTTGATCATTGACTCTTTTAAAATAAATACTGTCACCTGTCACATATTTTATGTTACCATTACTTCGAGATTGTGGTTCAGTGCCCTTCTTATCTTTTCTGAGTTTTCGCTGGCTATAAAGGCCTCACGAGCCTTGTGTAGTGCTAGAAGATTATTGGTGAGGATTTTGCATGTACTTGTTGTAACTAGAGCTGGAGATTTATCGGTTAATGCTGATGGTAGTTTTGGATTTTGACCTAAGGCAAGCTGGAATGGTGTAAATCCATGCACATTTCAGGCCTTGAAATAACGGTCGGACATCGGACATTGTCAGACCCAAACTCGAAAAAGTCCAAGAGATTTCAAAATTGATCGGACATTTTGTCCGAGAGCTTATCATCTAACCAAAACATTGCAAGAAAGTAAAAACCTGATGAACAAAAATTAGGATATCTTTAATATCATTAAAAATATTAATAGTATCATTGTATAAGCACAATCATTTTAATATATTTTCATATCCACTAACCCATTTCATATCAAAACAAACGTGCAATCAAAAACAACAACAAAAGGCAAAATAGCGCTTACTTTTTCAGCAGCAATGGCAGGTTTATTTTCCTAAGAAAAATTATTGATTTAAAGACACGTAAAAATTGTACGGTCATTCGACTAAGAAATATGTAGCGTGAAATGGCTGAGGAAAATCCGGTTTTTGAGTCTGTAAGCTATAGAGTGGTTTCTTTTTTATTGATAAGTAAATGAGTTTTTGTCAGAATAAAAAACCTTAAAAACTATTTAATAATTTTTCTTTTTAAATAAAATCATTTCTGTTCTTATAAAATTCTTTATAAATTTTTTTCGATGTGAAAAGAAACCTTTGCATTAAAAAAGGACATGCACTATGTAAATAGCAATAGAATGTTGACACACGAAAGAAAAATACTGCAGTGCATAAAATGAAACTTTTTAACAAAAGAAATCTATTCAATTCTCCCCTCACTATTTAATAAGATATTTTTATAAGCAAAAATTTTATACGTGATCGTTTGACGTCTACGAAACAGATAAACTAGAAATAAACATTTCAAGAAGTTGGGAAAACGTTGCCATTTTGAGTTTTGAAGTCATCTATGAAGCAGATAAATGTATTTGATACGTTTACGAAAGCAGTTTTTAGGAATTTAGCAACTTCTTGGCATAATTAAGTTTTTAAAAAGGTCCGACCCATTTTAAACAATGTCCGACGGTATTTTCTATGTTATTTTCAGGCCTGACATTTGCTAGCGGGTTTTTGGCATTGAGACACCAAGATAAAGCTAAGTTTATATCCAGTTGAGAATCATCCATGATTTTATCTAGCATATCTTCTATGATAAAATTATGTCTCTCGACTAATCCCTTGCTAAATGGTGATTGGGCAGCTGTTGTTTTGAAAACTACATTCATAGCTTCACACATATCTAGAAAATTGCTGTTGGCAAACTCACCCCCATTATCTGTTAAAAAGTTCTCTGATGTGCCATATATTTGAATCCATGTTTTAAAAATACCATTGATGACTTCTTTAGGTTCTTTGGATCATAGAAAACATGATGCAGATAGCCTGGTTGTATGGTCTACTAAGTGTAGGATAATCTTGTCCTGGTAAAATTTGTCTTGTTTTTTTATATATTTTACAGGCATTGCAATTTTCACTTATTCTCTTAATTGCTCTTTTCAATTCTTCGTCTTGGTTCCATTCTTTTCCTGCTGAATCAATTATAACTTAATTAGCTTCTTAGGTGCTTGATGTGCATGCAAACTGTGGGTGTAGCTTGTTGGTTATGTCCTCCTTTGATTTGTTTGGGTCAGTAGTTATAAGTGTAACGTTACTGTTTACCCCAGCTGTAATATCATGTAATATTTTCTTGTAAGGGCTGATAGGTATGGCATAATGACCAGATTTAGTTACGATAAGTTGGTTTAAAATCTAACGTCATGTTGGCTTTTTTCATAGATTTCTTTGATAGCAATAATGGTATGTCGCTATTGACTATATCAGTGTTTACTTGCGTTTTTGTATCCCATCATAACAGGTATATCTACATTCTGAATGGCTCTGAAAATTTTTTCATCTCCTAATCTTTAAGTATTACTTGCTGAGTGATGCCTGATATTTTTCTTTTCTTCTTCATTTAGGCCTGAAATATAGCAGTCGAACCACACCTTCCCAGCTACAGTATTTGCTGCCCCACTGTTCAGGACTGCTGAATTCCATGATTCTGACACAAGTGATTTAAGGTGATTCGGATGATCAAAGTCTGATTGAAAAAGTGCGACTTCTTGCACATGGTATGTGTCATGTTTTTCAGGACAATCCTGTGCCATGTGGTAAATACTCTCACATATATTGTACTGCAGTTGGGTTCCGTGTTGGTCACAAGGATTTTTCGTTTTGCGAATCGATGGTGTTTGGTAATTTTGTTTTGGTTTGGTAATTGTCTGTTGTTTACGGTTGAAAGGTCTTCTATAATTCTATAATTAGGTCTGAAATTAGCTCTGTTATAATAGGTGTTGTTCTCATATTCTTGTTGTGAATAATTGTTTGATGATCTAAATGGGTTGCATTCAGGAATCATTGGTGGAAAATCTTGCTTGTCATTAAAGAAGAGTTTCTCTATACCTTCAACAAGAAGTGTATCTTCTGTTTTGATTGTATCCTCTTCTTTTGTTGGTATGTGTCGAGAAGCAATGCTGAAGGATTTCTTTAATTGATCAATCATGGTTTTATATGTTAATTCTGGGATTTTGGCTTTCATTAATTGCTCATACCTTTTTGACAGATTTGCTGACTTCAGGAGTCCATAAGCTAATGTACCATTGATTATTCAGTTCCGTATGATTTAGTTTTGTCCAATTCAAGGAAGATTGATTGAATTGACATATTTGACGGTCCCCTGAATGTTTCAAATGCTTTTAGAGCTTCATACTTAGTAATCGTTGAGTCTTTCGTAAAAAGTTTGTTGAGTCGAGTTATTATAGCATCTACACCATCTTTATCAGCAATCAAGTGTTCATCAATTTCAAGAACAGCAGGGCTTCATTTTCTTGTGATAACACTAATGCTGATCCTTGGCGCTCTTGTGTGAGATCGGTGAAACGCTTCCATACATTTATAAGTTTGAGCCAGTCGTCGTACCTCTTTCATCTTGATAAGGAAGGAGGTGTGTTTGTGCTATTTGAAGGCATGCTGTGTAAATATTAATAACACTGGAAGTTTAGTTACTTTAGCTGTTTTACTTTGAGTGTTGTGATTTTTGTAGGGAGGTCAGTATTCCTTGTTATCCTCTGCTACCATTGATAATGTAGAAATTAAGATATGACTTACAGTCAAAGTAGTCTCCTCTTCCTCTAACAGCTATGGTGTATCTGAACCAGTGCCTGCGAAGACTTGTGATGTGTACTTGAGGAATGTGGAAATATGCTTGACCAGTGTTATTGATTCCACTTGTAGCAATCGTGATATAACTAAAGCTCCAAATATTATTACTTTCTATTTTAACTGCTTATAGATCTAAAAAGAGATGAATCAAAAATTATTAGCTCCTGCTTTCTGTAAACTGAGCAGGTCTTATGTCCTTCCCAAAAGCTAACATTGTACTGTAATAAGGGATGCTGCAAAAAGAGGAGACACAGTTGTTTGTTGTTTCATGGAGAGTGGTGTAAGTTGGAAGTTCTATTGGGCTATAAGCCAGAACTCAAGTCTCAAATTTGTATAGAGGTTGAAACTGCAAATTTTTGTTCTATCATTTGCCATATTTGTCAATATGTGGCTGGCCTGTTTCACCAAGCTTTAATCTGCTGAAGAGAGAAATTATAATACATTTGGAATTATAATGTAATTCAGACTCCTATCATTCAAATAGTCCTTTAAATTGAACAGATTTTTGCTCTCATTTTTGGCATTCAATTCATATCAATTTAAACTCCTAACATTCGAATAGGACATGTTCAAAAAACATAGGGTGAAATGTTACACTTTGGATATGTTATTTTTAATCTATTACATTTTTATCTGCCAACTTTTATCAGATTTAACCATTGTTTATCCAACTAGGAAAAAATGATAAATTGTAACAGGCAAAGTTAGGTTTCAAAATACCTAATACTTTTTAGGACATTGAGCTCAAATGCAAGGCAATTGAATGATAAAAAAGTAACAACTTCAAAATTTTCTAAAATGATAAAAGTTGTCATAACTTCCACAAAATAGAAGATATTACAACCAAACGTTCCCAGGTGATAAAAAGGTAACATTGAAATAGGTTCCAACTTTCAATTTTGCGTAAAAAGGTTTGGTGATAAAACTGTAACCATTCAAAGTTTTGAAATTTTACTTTTTTATCTTCAATTTGAACAGAAAGTTTTAACTTTTTTTAAACCCTAGAAAATACAAGTTCTAGAGAAGATATTGATAAATTTGGAACAAGATGATTTTGTGAGAAATATATCAAAAATTGATAAACATGTAACAAAAGTAGGCCTATACATTCAAGAAGGTTAGCAGAAGACTGTTACACTTTTTGCATTTTTCTTTGTCAATAATAGAATGGCATACTTGGAAGTTCCTTGTGGAGAGATATGAATACTTGAAGAGAAAATTACCAAGAGTTCAAGCACAATGATGAAAGTGTAACACAAGAAAAGTGATATAATAATGTAACAAAACTGGCTTAATTGTAGCATATTTATCCAAAAACTTGTTGCTAATCCTTAACTTTTTTATGGAACCTCTTGAACAAAATCCTCAGTTAACTTGTTATAGGAATTGAAACCTTAATGCAATACTGAACAAGGATAAAGATAAATATGTGACAGAATTTCAATGAATATATTAACAAAAAATAGAAATAATCAAAAAATTTCAAATAGAATTATATATTGCTAGTAACTACTATATCTAAAATTTGGTCAAATCATATGTAAGTAAACTGGATATTTAAAAACTATCTGTCTGAAGTCCTTAATAAAAGTATATCTTATTAGAAATATCGTAAATAAAAATGTAACACAAGAGCATAACATCACCAAGCTACCCATTTCGAGTTCTGAAAAAAACTGAATTTTTCCAATGTTACGCTTTTATGCTATAATTTTTTGATGCATTTTCTCTGGAACTTAGTGAATCTTAGGAGTCAAAATTCATGGGATACAACAAAAAACTTTATGCCATCCTAGAAATCATAACCTGCCTATTTTGAGGGAATGGATAATTTTTTACTGGCGTTACTTCTTTATCTCGTATTTTGTTAGGAAGGCTGTTACATTACTTGCCCAATATTTTTTTTTCAAATCTATATACATTAAAGGGAGTGTCATACTTAAATTTATTTTTTTAAAGTCTGAATCAATTAGAAGAGCTCCTTGCATGATTAAAGAATCTTTTTACAGAATTAAAAAATATTTCTTTGTTCTTGAGATATTTAAAGTTAAAGTTCTCAATATTAATGGAAAATATGCTTAGTTGTGATGTCATCAAAATGAATTCAATATTTCGAGAAACTACAAATTTGAATATCTAAAAAACTATAACAGATAAGTTCTTGAAATTTTCAAAAAAAATCCTTTCCACTTACTGGGATAAGTTTAATTGTATTTTTTTGGGAAATGTACCTGGGCAACTAGAAATCTCAAAAACTGTGTTTCTCCAGCAGTTGAGGCAAGTATTTTTGGAATCAGGACCATTATAGCTTTTCGAAAACAAAAAATTGTCACTCAGATATTTTTCCATCCCCAGTTATTGCTGTGTCAGCAAAAAATGAAAAGGGACTGGAACGAGAGACAGGTTTGAATTCTGAAATTTATTGATTGATTTTCTGAAAGAGCATTTGATAACAAAGATTCCATGAAAATTTTGTTTCATAAAAAATTAAAGAAGCTTAGATTTTGCAGATTTTGTATGTCAGCATTTTTTGTTTCATCTTGATGACATCACAACTGGGCATGCCCAAAAATCGTTAAACCTAAATATCTTTTGAAGGAAAAAAGATTTTTTGATTCTGCAAAAAGATTGTTTTGTATTATAATGAACTCTTTAATTTGAGCTTAAGTTGTTTTTAAGTATGATACTCCCTTTAAAGGTATTATTACTTCACCTTCAGCAGAAATTAATTCACTGTAATCAAGTCTGTGGATAATGCAGTAACAAAGTTACATTTTTATCGATTCTGTAGCACCGTTGCATTCAATTGGAATATTTTTCATCTTATCCTTTTTGTTACATTAACATCACCATTCTCACCAATTTTTAGCCAAATGTGAGCAATAGTACTAAAGATATTGATAAAAAAAGAAAAACCATTTTTTGATGTGTAACATTTCGCCCTATGTTTTTTGAGTATATATAATAATCATGCAAATGGAACAAATTCTCCAACTGTAATCAGTTTAACCAATCCATCAGGGTTCGAAAATTAGGCTTCCCAAAATCCCAGATCATCTTTTTTTGTTATTATTTTGTTTATAATAAGACTCTCATTGCAAATGGAAGTTCATTTTCTATTAGTTTTCATTTTTTACAAATTGTTTATGCTTGGAAAATGAAAAAAGTATTGTTAATCAATCTTATTGGTACAGATTGAACTAATAATTTGAGATAAAATACAACATTTTTTAAATTTGGAGACTTGTTTCATTATTTTACAAAATTACACTTTCAATAAATAAGATTTTTACAATAGTTTCAGTTTTATATAAAAATACAAGTGCCACAGAGATTCAAAAATATAATCAATAAAGTAACAATAAACTAAATGAAAACTAGAAAGCAGAAATCAGACAAAAGATAAATACAGACAAACCAATATAAAATGATAATTTAATTTACAAATCAATTAATATTAATAAAAGTCTGAAATAATATACAAGAAGACCGACTGGACAAATCAAATGACAAGAGAGCATGCATAATGTTTTACATGCTTGTTCAAAGTGGGTTGTTCCCACCCTATATACAAAACCTCCTTCAGTACCAACCCTAATTTAGTCTTTGCAGAATCTAAAATCGAGAAAAAAATTTCATCAAATTTGTCAGAGCAACCTTTTCTTTTCTCAATATGCTCTTGGATCCTAGTCTGAAGGTGGAAAATTGTCTCATCAATTTAACTAGAATTACGTCCAGCACACTGAAATTCATAAACTATATTGGATCTAAGCAATAAAGGGATCTTATCTTTAGCTGAAAATATATGTTAGATATCTTAAATGATTGGAAAACAATTTACAATAAGTAGTTATTATTTTGTTCATCATTTTCTGGGTCAATTCAGGCAACTTCCCAATATAAAGCAAATTGAAATAATTCGCATCAGTCTTTTTAGAATTGTTTCCACTGACATCGTGTTTAGGGTCTTTCGTAAGTTTTGATTGTCTTGTCAATAAGGTATGATGGATAGAGGATTTTCTTCAAAAACATGGTAATATTATGAAGATGTTGATGGAAGCCTAACCAAGTATTATTAATTTTGAATGCTCTGTCAATAAGACATTTTAATAAATTAGTTTTATAACAGACGGGGTAAATCTGTAAAAGCTTAAGAGCAAACCTGAAAATAATTGTTTATAAAAATGTTTTAGTAACGATAGTAGATTGCTCCTTCATTATTTTGATATCCAGAAAGAAAGCATGTTTTCATTTTCCATTTCCATAATGAACTTAATATTAGGATGGCAAGTATTAAGGTACTCAAAAAATATCTCAGCCTCATACTGAGAATTGAAAACAGCGAAAATGTCATCTACATATCATTCGAAGAAGAATGGTTTTTCAAAAGAAATGTTTTCAATCCATTGGTATTCATAGTATCCCATAAAAAGATTATCTAAAACAGGACCCAGAGGGGAGCCCATTGCTACACCATCTATTTGATCATAAACAATACCTTTAAATAGTAAACGAGTTTCTTATGCATCAATTTTGAACAATGTTTTTAAGTTATCTTTAGAGATCTTAAAAATTAGGATCATTTTCAAAAAAAGTTTCAATGGCTATATCTATTGTCCCTTTTAAAGGGATGTTACTAAAAAGACTAGTGACATCAAAACAAATAAAAACCTTAACAAATAATTTTACCTTCTTATTTTCTTCTGTAAACAAGTAACTATCCTGTGTGGAAAATTAATTGCAAATATAGGGTGATAAGACATTGCATAAGTACTCAGATAGATTGTATTTATATCAACCCATAGAAGAAGCAACAGGCCTAAAACAAGGAATAGAGGTAGGGTTAGCTGGCAGTTTATACATCTTAGGCAACCCATAAATTCTAAACCCATAAACCCATAAACTTTTCCAGTACTTTCAGTTCTGTAACTTCATCGTTGCCCAGCGGTTTTGGACCACCAAAACTTTCTCCAGGCTACCAAAAAGTTTATGCTGGTAGCCTAAACGCTGCGACAATAAACTGTGATAGACAATAGTTTCTCCAGTCAATGTAACTTGAAGTTGTTTTAAACTAATAAGAGAACAAAGTAAATGCTGAATTTACTGTATATGATACCAGTTATATGCATCAGAGGTGTTTTTATAAGAATATTGCCATGTTACACCACTGACTTTTTAGCTTTCTTAAAAACTCTGCAGTCTTACGTTACGTTTTGTTGTTACTTCACTTGTCAATTTATCTGGCTTTAATTTTGAAAAATTATTTTTATTATTAATTTTTTTCAAAATTAATAATACTTGGCCTGACCAAGTATCAAGATCTTGATAATATTACCATGTGTTTGAAGAAAAACCTTTATCCATCATACCTTATTGACAAGACAATTAAAACTTACATAACCTCTAAAGATGATGTCAGTTCAAACATTTCCAAAAAAACTGATATGAATTATTTCAATTTGCTTTATATTGGGAAGTTTTCTGAATTGACCCAGAAAAAGATGAACAAAATAATAACTACTTATTGTAAACATATTAATATGAAAATTGTTTTCCAATCATTTAAGATAGCTAAGATATATTTTCAGCTAAAGATAAGATCCCTTTATTGCATAGATCCAATAAAGTTTATAAATTTCAGTGTGCTGGCGTAATTCCAGTTATATTGATGAGACAATTTTCCACCTTCAGACTAGGATCCAAGAGCATATTGAGAAAAGAAAAGGTTACTTTGACAAATTTGATGAAAATTGTTTCTCGATTTTAGATTTTGCAAAGACTAAATTCGGGCTGGTATTGAAGGAGGTTTTGTATATAGGGTGGGAACAACCCACTTTGAACAAGCAAGTAAAGCATTATGTGTGCTCTCTAGTCATTTGATTTGTCCAGTCGGTCTTTTTGTATATTATTTCAGACTTTTATTAATATTAATTGATTTGTAAATTAAATTATCATTCTATATTGGTTTGTCTGTTTTTATCTTTTGTCTGATTTCTGGTTTCTAGTTTTCATTTATTTTATTGTTCCTTTATTATTAAATTCCCGTAGGAATTTCTTAGTTTACCCTGGTATTTTTTTTTTTTTTTTGTCTCCTTCGCTTCACGTCTTGATCACGTGTCCAAAATCTAAAACAGTAACCTTTTTCTGAAGGCTGAAAACGGCCAATTTTTTTTAGTTTTTTCTTCGAAAACTTTTAGAGTATTAAAGATGCAATATATTTTTATAAATATTAAAAAATATTTCAAAGTAGAACTTTGAAATCTGATAACGTGACAAAACATTTTCTAATACTCAGCGCTGTAGGCTTTTCTCAATAGTTTATAAAATTAAATCTCAATCTCACAAGCTTCTGTGGCACAGTGGTTAAGACATCTATTCTCCATTCAGGTGGTACGTGTTCAAGTCCCTGGAGAGTCGGTTTCATTTTTTCTTTCAGTTTGTGATATTGATACATATAGCAATTACTTAAGTGATATTATAAGAGCTTTTTAGATTTTTATCTCATGAACTAATGCAGAAAAAAACATTAAAATTATTATTTTCAGTGATTTCCACATCTTGGCAACTAGTGTTGCAGTAAGTTGGGCTGCCAATCTAATGGTTTCCGATTCGAACTTCCCCACAGCTAAGAAGGTTTTGCTTTAAGATTTTTTTCTAAGCGCGGTCTTTTTGGTATTCAGTTTGAAACTAAAGTTTTATAATTTGAGGCTATATTAACTACTCGATTTGGTCTAGCATAGACTAGCTTCTAGTCCATTCTTGACCAGTCGAGAATTATGAAACCGCTGACCAAAAGCATCACATATTTTTCGCTCGGGAGTTGATTAGAGTAGTTTTCCCATTAGAAAATGACTTGAGGCAAGTCTAGGTCTAGCGATAATGTCGAGGACGAGTAGACAAGTCGCTCCTCGTTAAAATTGCGGGAGGGACAAAGAGCTTCAATTTTTTGTCTTTTTATGATATTAATAAAGAAAGCACTAAATTTATCTACTTTTCATTAAAGAGCTGTTATGAGCCGTATGTTATTATTGTTATTGTTATTATTGTTATTGGAACTCAGAACTTTCGTCTAAAATAACCACCCAATGTGTCTCAAGTAAGTAACGTAATGCCACGATTAAGCGCCCAGGCACTTATAAAATTTTATTAAAAGCTCTTGAGTGAGTGCTTATACGAGGCAGGCTCTTATTTAAAATAATACTAAGAAAACCTTTTTAATTAAGGTACTTCTTTCCTTCTTCTTTGTCCGTCACTACAGGGTGGGCGCTTAATTGAGGCATTACAGTACTGTATTTTCATTCGTTAGTGGTTTCATGTTGTTTAATTCAGATAACCTACTAAAGATGGTGTTATGTCTACACTGAGAAAAAAAAATTTGTGCTTTTCTAACCTGAAATTGAAACTGAACTTGTTAAAAACTGACGCCTGTGGGACTCGAATCAGTGGATTTTTGCCCATTAGTCTAGCGTCTTGAACATTCAGAAACACCACAACGTATTTTTATGCTACAGTTTTTTTTCATATAACATCTACGCCAAAAACTCTTTCACTTTGAGGCTTTGAACTTTGTTAAACCTCCTTGAAAGGGAAATTTTTTTAGTTTCTTCTTTAGAATATTCTTTATCTATCAAAATCCAATATGAAAACTTTTAAAGTGGAAAGATACAAGAGAGTAATGTGCAATGGGATACGTTAATCTTATGCACTAGACAGTAAATATTATTGTTATTTGAAGCAACAGTTATATCTTGCTGATAGCGTTAAAGTTAAGTTTGCTTTATTTAACGTCGGTTGAGCTCAGGCACACCATCTGATGGCCTATATAAACCAACGCCCCCGGGTCTTATCGCACTTCATGCTCCCATTTGTGCCTACAACGTCAATTGACAGTTGCTCCACTAAACAACCCCAGAGAGTGAGCCACCACAAGGATTCGAACCTCAACTGTTCCAAACCTATCATCGGATTTAGCAGTTAAGTGACTACTACGACACCACCGGCCCATAAAGTGATAGGATGGTGAGCTTACACGTGAGACGGCTCGAGTTCGAATCTCAACATGGACGAAAAACTTTATTCACAGTAATTTTTTATTCTTTTTTTCTATTTATTAAATGAGCATAGGAGGGTATTTCTCCAACAATTTGACAACAACAAAATAAAATTGGTAAAAAACCATTTTGGAAACAATTTTGGGCTTGGTTATCTGAATCTAACCCTTCTTTCATAACCTTATTTCTAGGACAATTTGTTTGGGTCAAAAACAATTATTTTATTCAAAAAAGCCATTTTTAATTTTGATACTACAAGATCCCTGTCTTTAAAGAACGTGAAATTGCTCTTTCGATTTAGCATCTTTCTCGAGTAAATTTGATGTTGTCAAATTGTTAGAGTATATGATAGAGAGCACTAAATTACGTAATTACATTATTAAAAATTTTGTTAGGTAAATTTTTCTTAGATTACTCGTTTATTTTCTTTTTTCGGCCAAAATTTCTCGTCTTCATTATAACAAGCCTATGTTTAACACAGTTCAGTTGAAAAGTACCATTATTTCCATTATTTCTAAGCTACCGTTTTCATTGTTCCCTTAATTTTTTTATCAAAAGTTGAATAGAATTCTATTAGTCAAGTAGTCTTTCAAGCAATTAATATCGCCACTTTTAAAGTAAGCAATATCGTAAATCCTTGATTAAGCGCCACGGTGCTTATTCAAAACTAGATATTTTTAGTGCTGCACTTAATCGAGGGCGGCGCTTATTCTAAAGAACAGTTTTTGGACAAATTTAAGTCTTTTCTTGCTCCGAATAACGTAATTTTACCGTGAAGTTAGGTTGGTTATGACAGGAAAATCCATCTTAATGATATTCTTCATGGTGAATTAGAAAAGAAAAAACTAGTACAGCTATTTTGAGCTCAACCATATAGTGACTGATAAGAAAAGATGACCGTATATTGGTCTTGGTGTGTGTTTTCTTATAAAACCCCCTATAATTGAAAAATATCTTTAATAAGCTGCGCATTTCAAGTTTTAGGTGTGGCGCTTATTCAAGGGCGGCGCTTATTAAAAAGTAAGTTTAAAAAATGCGGCGCTTATTTGAGGGCGGCACTTAATCAAGGATTTACGGTAAAGTATTTCGACTCCTAAAAGACTTTAATCGTTTAACTCATTAATAAGAATTTGATTTGAGCAACTTTGAAATAAATTGCATTTTTAGGAATGCCGAAGTCACACTGAGGATTACTTAATTTAAATAGATCATTTAAAATTTTTTGAAACAATAGAGAACAACTGAAATCATAAAATTTGATAAAAATAACAAATATTGATGCTTAGTTTTGTATTTATTTGATATCTGGTACAAAATTTTATTGAGAAAATACTTTTTAAGACTTCGGAAAAATTTAAAAAATCTATTTAAATTAAAGAATCCTCAGTGTCACTTGGGCTAATAAATTGATATTTTTTCAGTAAGACCTTATCAGTAAGAAATTCG
Organism: Cladonema radiatum; assembly: GCA_025330745.1. Classification (NCBI taxonomy): domain Eukaryota; kingdom Metazoa; phylum Cnidaria; class Hydrozoa; order Anthoathecata; family Cladonematidae; genus Cladonema; species Cladonema radiatum. The sequence goes on along the minus strand of JANSTP010305251.1, from coordinate 769 downwards.
TCGACAAATAATTTCGTTGGAAATATTCCGTTGTTGGTAATATTTCGGGCAATGTTAGTAATAATTTGGTTGGTAATTAAATATTCGCTACCAAGGCAATAATTTGTTACTTCTTGTCGGCGAAATTGTAAACAACAGTAATTGTAAGCTCTCTGAAAAAGATATCTTCAAACTCATTCAAACTTGTGCAAAAACTTTTGACAGTGGAAAAATTTGTTGGTAGTAGATGTAGACTGCTGTGCAATTTTTTCAAGAATTTATGTTTCCTATTTTCAAAGTTGATTTTTATTTGTTGCAGAAACAAATTTGCATTTTGTTATGTAAAATCAATTTGAATTTAAAAGTAATTTTTAAACGATAAGCCCCTTGAAATTAAAGCCCGGAAACGGAAGTTTTTGCAGCGTTCTTGTCATTATTAGAAGAGCTTTTATGAGTTGTGTGGAGTCTGAAATTAAAATGTTTAAAAAACCTTTTATTGAAAAGCATTTATGTTTAGCTAACAAAGCTCATGTGCAACTTCAAAAGTGCCACTCGAACCACAATGCTTCCTTAGCTTGAACCCATTGGCTTATGGTGATTTCCATGTTGCCTTTCGCCTTTATAAAACAAGAAAAGCATGTCTGTCGAAATTCTAATGTTTCAACGGTAATTAAAGTACATCTGTGTCATCAGAAAGGAAAACGGGGACATTTTGTAAAATTCAAACGCTTAAATCAGCGTATGAATGCGTAGAAACGGTGTTTCAAACGACGTTTGAAGCGTTTGAATT
>JANSTP010305140.1:0-17309 GCA_025330745.1 Cladonema radiatum | reverse complement strand
AACAGTATAAATTTCATAGCAAAGATTCGATGATCTTTCATATCTTTTATCTAAACAATTATAATTCATCAGAGTATCTAATTTGAGATGCAATAGGTGAACATGTTTAGCTTGTTTCATAAAACGCTTAATTTCTTTTTTCATAAGTCTCGGACCATTCGAAATCATCGAGCGTATTGGAAGCACTAACTAAACGTTCGTATTCACATCGGACAATGTTTTTAAAGTAAGGGTGATTGGTGATCAGTTGCTTATACTTCATTACAATGTCATCGACTAATGGTTCGACTCTATCTTTAATTGTTTCCCATTCCAAGCCAGGACAGCTACATTGAGGATCTTCGAGACACATTTTTGTTAGTAAGTTTTCTAAATGAAATAAAATTATGAAAAACTTGACATTGTAATATCTCTGAATAAAACATACGTTTAAATATCCCAGGTATGAGGGTACAAAGAAAAAATTATGAAATAATGTGTTGAAAAGTATATATTTTACAAGACTAATTTCATTACAGCAGCTTTCAATCTGTCCATAAAAAATACATTTCGGATTAAATCCGATCGGGCTAAATACAAGTCTTTGTCTCTAACGGGAACATTAACTTTGTCTTTAATTTGTTCGAATGCCATTTCATTGGCTGTCCATATATCTAACAATTGAAAAGCCCGATCAAAATTGTTGTTCACTTTATCGCGTTCATTTGAACCATGGCACGAATGAATTCCCACCGCTGGCTCAAAGCACGCCATACACTCGTTTTTCAGCGTTTCGTTGATTTCGTGAGCGATATTCTTACTCGCAATCTCGAGTAATGCTTCGGCATAAAGGTGCTCGGGCTGGTAGTTGACTTCATCGATTTTGAATTTTTCCGGTGATAGTCGCATCGCTCTTCGTTTAATCAATAGAAGGTCTTGTATGAATCCGCGGATCTTTTTAGGATCAAGAGTAATGGTAGAACCACCTTGATGAACTCCTATCATTCCATTGGCTTGCACTTTCATTTTAATTTGATGCGTAGCTGCCTTTCGTTTTAATTTTCGAAGTCTTTTGGATGGCATATCAGGAATAATTTTGGAACTCATTTTTCCGATAAAAATTTGAAAAAATTGAAAAATCTTCGGCAACAGATCCTCACGCTTGACTGCACACGAAAAGAATGAACTCAGACACGCCTACGCCTTATATGTTAAGGACCTCCCGCTGAGAAACCCTATTGTGAAGTCAGACGCCCTCCTGGTGCGCTCGTACCCGCACTTTCCTACTACTAAGGTGCATTTCGTAAGTAGTGAAAGATACGGCTTTTTCCATCTCTTTGATCGTTTCCTGAATTAACTGATTGTCGAGCAAACCCAAAAAGGAATTAGGAAATTGATTCCAGAACATCCTGTAGAAAATAGGATCTACAAATTTTTCTATTTCGTTGAAATATTTACCCAGGTATACGATCATACAGATAAAGAACTGGTGAATTTCTGCACGAGTAAATACCACTTTAGGTTGAACCTTCTTGATGGCAAAAAACAAAAACTTTTTCAACATTTTGTCTTCTCCTTGAGCTGGTACGCTGGTCGTGCTCACCAATTCGGCATTGATGACGTAGTAATCTTCTATTTTTTATCTTCTATCAAATATTTTGGTATTTTTTCTTGCTGTTGCTGTTGTTGTGCTTCTTCACCTTCTGCGATCTTCTTTCTTTTGACTCTCAACACAGGTGCACTGTCTCCTTTTATGTTGGCGATCCTCTTCTCTTTGTTCGTGGAATGCCTTTTGTCATGTGACGATTGTGAAGAACCAATGAAAACATTGTCAATAGAAAAGAATAATCCTTTTTTGTTCAGCCTATTTGCTTTATAGTAGCAATCCGAAGAAGCATAACTGGAAATCAAAATTATTAGTGTTACTCTTAACGCTTGTGGTAGAAAATGGAACATTTATCCGGTTGTCAATTAGCAAATGAATGTAAAATCCTGTTTTGGCATTCAAAACTTCATTTTTATATAACCTGTTCATGTTAAGACCAATTTTCAAAATAACTAGGATATGGCAATTGGATTGTACTATGCCAAATTTCTCATTTGTCAACAGAGACTGACAAATATTGACGGTAAAAATTTTCAAATGAGGACAAGAAGTTATAAACTGAGGATAGGGACTTCTCTTTTGATTAATCAAATCCATAATATCGTCAAAAACGACGATTGTCTTATGATTCTTGTGCTCCTCGGACCCATAACTCAACTAAATTTCTTCTAGAACATTCTAGAGATTCTAGAATATTCTTTTTCTTTGTTGGGAGTTATAGGTTCTTGAGTAACCCAACATATCTGATCCTATTTTATAAAACCCCTTTGAAGCCAGTGTACTACGAGAGTGGTATTACCACTACCAGTCATACCACAAATAAAAATGTGGGAATCATCTAAAGACGCATTGCATTCCATTTTTTAAAATATATTTACACATCAAAATACCGATATAATAATTTTCGTACAATTTTATAGAAATTTTGTAACGTGCTTAAACGAACGTTCTTATCAGCTATTCTTCTCTCCAAATTAAGGAGATCCTTTACGAGGTGATTCGTCCATTGCAGAAGATTCGCATTACTTTGCTCTTTGTTGCTCTCGATAACTGCTCTCAAATCTTTGTGACCGAACGGAAGACTCAATAATCCGTCGTGAAAAATATACTGCTTGTCATTGATTTTTGTAATCTCGAGTTTCATCTGTTCGACTCTTTTCATCACGTTGTTCCTCTTGGCGAACGTAGATTGATATAATCGATTCGTTTCCGAGGGTGTGCATAACGCGACTAAGAAGGGTTTGATCCTGTTAGCGTAAGATGCCCAAGTCACAGGTGCCGATTGCTTGATACCTTTGTGTTTCTTCTCGAAATGTTCATCTTCGCAAGTGATGCAATATTCTTTAAGATTGACTGACAACATGATTTTGATAGGTCTTCCCACGTTCTCTATTTGATAGTAACCAAACTGCTTCATTCTAGACCTGTCCACGAAATGACCATCGAACCAACTCTGGATATTTGAAGTGTCGAAAGTAGCATTCAAATCTGTAGGAACGGTACGTTTGATAGAATCCTCCATCACCAGATTATCTACGTTATATTCACTCATGTTGCATCTTACCAAATACATGACGCATAACAAATCTGTATCCGTCATTATCAAATAAGGGTGTACTGACTAAATACCGTAGGGCAAGTCCAACTTATCGAATACACTATACATCTTGTGAGCTTGCTGCAAGATAACGATTTTCGCTTCAGCAAATATCCTAGCTCACACCATTCTGCTATTTCTCGTCATTTTCCTAACTTGCTTCTGAGTGCATATTCCTACTGCACTATAACCATCCAATACTTGCATGTTTCTCGTGTAAGAACCAGTTCGTATAGTTTTTCTTCCAAAGAACGCATAGGTTATGGCAAACGTTTTGAACATTTGATCTTCTGTTGTTCTTTTTGCACACTTTCCATCTCAATATTTTTTTGCAGTTCGTATTGCATTAACTTCAAGTGGTAGTTCGGATCATCTTGAGGCAGATCTGTAATCATATTTTCGTACTTATTCAACACCATTCTCATCATGTCGTCCAAACTGGGCTTTGGTTTGTTCAGTTTCACGTCATCTATATTATGAAAAAGAGAAATATGTTCAGCTCTCTGTAGATCCCTGTAGCCATCCGTGAGTATTTCCAATTTGACACGATCGGATTCTTTCATACAGTGAGCTCCGTAAAGTGTGTCGTTCATGAAATTAGATAAGTTGCTATGTACGCCCTGTTTGTTCTTTTGTGCATCTTGTCTCATCAATGTTTTTCTATCGATGTATTCTTTCAAGAATGGTTTCTGGAAAAAGGAGAAATATCGAAGGAAATTGATCTTCCATCCTTTTTCAATTGCATATCGTGCAGTGATATGGAATATCCAGACTCCCAACTAATTCTTCAAAGTGTTGTGATTCTTCTTCTCCGGTTTGTAAAGCTTGAATTCATATCGACGTCAGTGACGTTGGTATGTCACCAACATATATTCGTCATGTTGTTGTCTACCCAACTGTAAAGTTTGATCTTGAAAGGTTTAGTATAAGTCAAGTTACAGTAGATTGAGTGCAATATTGGATAAAAAATGCTACACCCATGCCTAAAAAAGAGAGCATGATCAGGGGGGAGGGGGTGGTTTGGTCTAAATTTTTGTTAAAAGTTGCACAACTAAATTTTGTTCACTGGGCCAAAATTTCAAGTCAATTGCTTTTGTAGTTTTCCGATTTGGGGGAGGTAAATTTACCCCCCCCCACATGCAAAATAGGGTTAAAATATTCTCTGTTCGTATTCAGCAATTTTCCACAAGTACACCAAAATTTGTTCTTGACAGCTTTATTCTTTAGTGAAGCAATGTACTCAGGAATGCCATTAAGATGCTGATGGTTTTCCAAAATATGTTTTATCCAACCTGGCTTCGGAACAGTGTCTCGACAAATGAAACATCTCATTTTTTATATATTTGCTACAGAGAGTAGACCACTATTACTTAAATACATCAAAACCTTCAATAAAAAATACCCCAGGGAAATGTAAAGAAATACAATTATTTTAAAAGACTTATTCATTCACTTTTCAGCATCTACGTCATATTTTTGAGCAACAATATATTCATTTTCAAAACATTCTAAATCGATTTCTTCTTCTAAATCGATTCAAACATCCGGTTTCTCCCATATGATCTTTCTGACTAAGAGCTCCGAAAGCACAGCCGTCGCACTTCCAACGCACTCTATCCAATTCTTATTCGACACTCTTGAAATCTTTTTTGACAGAGGCTATACAACATTGTATTTTCGAAAGTATAGCTGTAATAAGGTGATCGTATAGGGGATTTTCTTCCTTATGATATATGTTAACATGAGCATAAAACGTTCCTTTTTCGACCTTCAGGTTGCACACAAAGCATCTCATTTTTATTATTTCTATAATAGTCTGAAATGATAAAATATAGATAATGGTCAGTTTCATAAAGAAATCAAGCAGTAACAGAATGAAGAAAAATAAAAGATTTCAAGAAAAACAACAGAATATAACAGATCTCAATTCATTTCCTTAAAATAATCTATTTTACATTTTCGAAGCCTTGAAATTGGCGATTTTAGCACTGTTTTGCTGTAATTCGGTTAAGTAAACATCAACCATTGTCGTCTCAAAATCTTCGGCCCTTGCATCCGCGTTTATTTCGAATTTGTATTGCAAATTCACTCCACTCTCCAGTTTATTAGCTGCATGATTTCGATCGACATAACCTTTTACGTAGAACAAAAACCTCTCATACGAATTAAGAGAATTGGTAATCAACATCTGACGAATTTGAAATGGTGCCGTAACGCTAATCACATTTGGTATTTCGTGGTAGTAATTTTCATTTGCTGCTGAACCAATATCCAAAATGAATCTAGATCCATTAGTAATCTTTTGACGAATGAAAACTTTTGTTTCTCCTGCAATATTAACTTTATGCCAACTGAGATTAGCGTGTGTTGACATTCAATTTTCTTGTCGCATTTACATTCACCGTCTTTTACAAACTCCCAAAGATCGTAAAAGAAATTCCCCTTCACCTCATTTTTTGCCATTTCTTCGATCTTCTCCAACAGGTACGCCTGTTCTAAAATCCTACATTTCATGTAGATGTAGATGTAGAATTGCCTGCAGGGCTTAGTAGACTTATTATCCAATATCGGCGTTGACATACCAAAACATTCGTAAACAGTCAATGACGGTAGATGCTCTTTTTTCACCATAGACTCGCTAAGTCCAAGCATTTCTGTCAAGGCAGTTCGGGAACATTTTTTTTGATCAAATTCAAAAAGCTTCATCACATTATCGAAGTAGGAATTCGAAACAACTGAAGCAGTATTTTTTCCCCGACATTGACAACAACATGACTAGCTTTCCTTGAACCATTTTCAGTTCTCCTTTTTTCACCACTACAGTTTTGAATTCTTCATCACTGATAAGATCTTCTTCGGTAACTTGTCTTTTTGATAGAGACATTTTTACTATTTAAAGGTAAGTATTTCAATTGTTTGTTTCAATTTGCTGATGATTCTGAAAGTCAGAAACAGGCTTCCTTTTATGCAAAAATGAGACGAAGGTCAATTCGGAGAGGACCTAGAAAACAATCAGGGGGTTTCATTGGAGCTTTAGCTCCATTGGCGGCAAGATTTCTTCCAAAGATTGGAATTTCTCTAGCCTCTGGACTTCTTACAGATGGAATAGGAAGACTGGGAAAGAAATTTTTAAAACGACGTTGTTTAAATAGAAGACAAAAGTCTATTATTATGAGGAAGTTGAAACGGTAGCTCAAACGGTAGCGGAATAAGATGTTGTGGATGTCAAAAAACGTGTTCAAATAATTTAATTAAAGTTATAACAATAAACAATAGAACAAGTGTCTTTGTTTACACAGGATATTTGAAGAAATAGAAGAACACATTTAGTTTATTTGCACTATGTAAACATCTTATAATAAGAAATATATTACTTTCTTTTAATTGTAAAGAAAAATCTCTTTCCTTCCCTAGTTTTCTAACTCTGGATTTAAAAGGGCCAAAAAATTAATTTCCCCTCAGTAGAAACTTGCACTATGTACGTTAAAAAAAATATCAGTATTCAGTGTAAGGGATTTTTTTCCACGTGGTTTCTACAATGGAAAGTTCGATACAGTGAAATATAAATTTCCTGAACATTCTATAGGAATAATAATTCCGAAAATTGATCACGGTCTTTTCCAACTCACAAAATATATCCTATTCAAAAAAGAAGATCTTAACTGTGTTTTGGTCATCTGTGCTAAGGAATTCGAAAACAACATCGACCGAAGTATAGCAGAGATTGTGTTTATTCGAAACGTCGTATAAATTATGCCGATAGTAAACAACACGGAATTGTATATTGGAAAATTAGAGGTGGGCAAATACACAATTCATTCTCATAAGAATATTCTGAATACGCAATGCATATTCATACCAAGTCACACAACCCCAATCATATTTCCTATGGTCACCTTAAACGAAAAGCATAGAGGAGTACAGATAATGAATGCCTCAGTAAACGAATTCATTATTCGTGAAAAGCAAATTATTGGATAAAACAAAATTTTATTAAAATTAACCAATTTAACCAATTTACTCGATACCCTCTAACGCAAAAAGGTGTGGTCTAATCTCGGTCAAAGCCTTATAAAATCTAATCGGAAGGAAATGTATGTGGGCATTATTTTATACAAATTTGCTGTCAAGGGTATTTCTTTTACTAAATTTGCTGTCAAGGGCACATTAAAAAATTGCCAAAGAGCACAAATTTTTGAAAAAAAAACCCTAGTCGTAATCATCATCACCCTCCACTTATTAATTTTTACACATCAGTCGGCAAGTCTCCAGGTCATTAATATGTTCTTGTGGTTTTGTATGATTGTTTCCATAAAATTGTATAAATTTGATTACTCTTGAAGAGTTCTTAGCATGTAAGTTGCACTTGTCTCTTAAAATGATCATGCAAGTTTGTGGCTGTTTCCACCAGTTATTGCTCCCCTCACTCTTTATTGATTTTTTGGAAAAAGTCCCCCCATTCATTTATACCCTCTTTGTATTAGGCAGCTGAGAGTATGTGTCATGATAAAATAATACTAAAATAAACTCTTCAGTTAAGGAAAATACATTGAGATCTGGTGTATATACACTTTCATACTTTATTTGTGTTTAGGTCTCATTGTTTTAGGTTTTGAGAAACTCTGTTGCACTTGCTATCAAATACCAAAACTGTGGACACTGAGAATCCACAGTAAAATTAGTTGAAACTTTTTACAGAGCGATTGACTGTCTAAACGTCATGCGGCAAACACAAGGGAAAACGAAGATCGTTTGCCAAACATAAAAGATGATGATCCAAGGTTTCAGCTGAAGAAAATTTTCAACGTTCATGAATGAACGATTTATGCACGAAAACATTTTTGAGTTACTGCATACAAACGATTCTTTTTCTTAACTTGTTCGTTTTGAAAGATCAAATTTTTCAGTCTTTAGTGAAAGGGCTGCCCTTGTTAACATTGACTTTATTTAATATTGAATTTTTATGCTATAATCAATTCTTGGAAAGCATAGTTACCTTCTTTAATGATTGGCGCAACAACCCAAATAGACAGCAAAAAGTTTCTCAAGAACAAAAAAACAGATTCTGTTTAAGCTAGCAGACGGAGATGGGATGGCGAATAACCAGTAAGTGTCATTACAGTCAAAGCTCAAATTAGCTGCAATTTGGAGATGCCCAAGTTTTGAAACTTTTAATACCGAGTGTGGACAATGAATGATATCTCTATTTTTATACGATAATTTCTTTCCCAGAGATATTCAAAGTACGGTAAACTCTTGGAAACTCGGTTCCTTGATAACTACTCTGGATAACTCGAAACTTTTCTTTGCACTTTCAAAACCAATTGGCTGTAAGTGTCGTTTTTTAGAATTAATTTACAGGCCTTGTATGGGCTGCAGCCATCAGGAGTTGGCTTTACCGCAAAAGCTAAAGTAACGTAATTCTCGTGATGTCTTATTTTATTATATATCACATTTTTTGATAGTCAAGTCTTTTGTTGAACTCTGCAAATTTTGATGCTAAAGATAGACGGAGTTGAATACATTGTTAGTGAAAAATTCTTGCAAAATCCGCTAGAAGAGCATTTCGCACACAATCAAAGAAGTGCTGGGTGTAACAACAACCCAATAATGGAACAATTTCAGCAGCAAGAAGTGGTATTAAATCTAATAAAGTTGCCTCTTATCGGGGACACTAGATAACGGTGAGAAAAAAGCCAACCACAGATTTACGTTTACCGAGAGTGAAGCCTAAAGATCCTACCGCGAAAAATTGATAAGTTTTATTTTGAGGACGTTCTTTACTTTTTATCGTAATAGTATCGTAGTAACCTCGGAAGGTAAAATTGCATATTAAAGGTGTAAAAGTGGACGGAAGCTACCAAAGATTTTTGTGTTTCTGATGCCCTTGTGACAGGCTAAGCAAAATTAAAAATTTTTTGCGTTATTTTATTTCCTAACTTCTGTGAACTTCAGTTACTGTCCATAGCCTGCTAGAAACTAGAAATTACCCACATCCATTGCATAGCCTACCGCCATTAGAAGTTCTGCCAAACCTTTTAATGCCTAGTATTCAATTTTTGCTGTCACGTTTTTCATATACGCTTTAGGTTTCATTTTTGAATATACCTGCGTAGAGTAACCTTATGCCTATACTAACCTTTTGCCCATTATACGCAGTGATATTTTTATTTAGAATTGTAATAGTTAGAATGAATTTTTAAATTTTCTAGAAATTTATAATAATTTACAGAAACATATCATTGTCATGATTTACGTTTTGTTTCATGATTTTACTCTCACTGTGTAGCGCCCTTAAGCTTCTAAAATCCTATAGATATCATAACTTTGTTACGAGTCTCGCATAAGTAAATTTGGCCGATCAAATACTAAGTGACCTATCGTGTATGCATGAAAAAAAGGTTATTAAGGAAACTTAGAGACCTAAATATTCGATCTTTTGTCCAACTTTGAAAAAAAAAGTCTCTTGGCAATGGGTTTGATAAGAACAAGGAAAAAAGAAAAATCTTTTTAGCCTTATCAACATGCGTTCTTAGTTACAACTTTTTTATGTGATTTTTGCGGCAGCCTAAACCAATCTATTCAGCAGTCACCTCTTATCAGCTTGTCAATACTGATTTTTATTCAAAGCTTAACGTTAATCTTGTTAAACCTTTTACAAATGATCTGCAGCAATGTGAGTTCTCACAGGTAACATGGGCTTTATTTGCTGTTGTATTACCACTGTCCACTATCTCATATGTTCACCTGATATGTTCGCGTACCATATCAAGTGTCTATCGAAAGTTTATTCCAAAGCTCTTGGAATTTTCAATTTCTCTCCAGATTTACTACAGGGTGGAACAATAGTTTACAGGCTATTTGCACGTATGAGGAAGTTATTTTCATTGGAGATGAAGTTTAGCTTTTGCAAAGGAAGTTTAGTTTCTTAGTTTTTCCAATCAATTTTTATGAAAATATATTTGTAATTTGTTCGTTAAAAATAAAACATTCATCAAAGAAGGTGAGAATAAAGTCAAATATTTTATTGATGCTAAATTGTACAGACGAAAGTCGATTTGCTTTGGAACGTTCAAATACGGCCCTAAAATAAATTTCCTTCTTAGGGGTTTCCTCAGCACCGAGTAGAATTTCTATTTGACAGTTATCAATAACAACAAATAATTATGCAAGTCTTTAAGAAATATCTTCTGGTATAAATTTTCAACCGATGCAACTACAAAGTTATTTCTCAATTTTAATGGCGGCCCTTTGATAAATCAAGAGCCTGAATATTTTCAAAATTTTCCTAATCCCATTTTCGAGCTTAATTTCTGGAATTCAACCCATTTTCGCGAAATTTAATTCTGCAAAAAATTTATTAGCAATGTTATTTGCGGAAATTAGTTGCGTGAAATAGTTGAATAACTGACAAAATATTTAAAGAAGATCAATTTTGAAAACGTCAGGATTTCGAATTCTTAAAAAGCATTACTTATACAACTCAATAACTCCTTGGAACTTTGATGAAATCCACGGCCCACTAATTGAGGGTCATGATGAAATCGATCAGCATTAATGAAATAAGATCCAGGGAAAGTATCTTGGTAGGTGGTTAACTTTGGAAATTACCTGCCATTCGCGAAAAATATATCCTGAGAAGGATTTTCACACTTCCCATTGGCAAAAACAAATTCCACGAAAATTTCTTCTCGCAAATATTTTTTTTTCCACCTATACTCAGAATGCCATGAAGTAACACAAAAAACCATTAACTTCCTAGGGGATAAATTATTTCACAGAACGACCTTTTTAATCAGCTAAAAGGGTACTCAAGGGGATCAGAGTGTATTCATGTGTTTGCTTATGCTCTAGTGCTGGCAACTAAGAACTTGACTATAAAGATATTGCAAAGGCAAAGTCAAAATCTAAATACAGTTAAGAAAAGGAAAAAGTTAGAAACGGATAGATTGCATTAGAAATTAATGCATTGTTTTATGTACATAGGATACGAGCAACGTAGTGACTCACGTAAGGTATGCGATAGAATAAACAAAAACCAAGTGTCTGATATATCTCATATATACATTTCTATTAGTTTGAAAATAATACGCTAAAATCAATCTGTAGGAAAGAAACAGTTTTGGGAAAACAAAATACAATCGCGAAGATCCTCATTCTTGTAACATGACAGAAAACACAAATTTAATAATGTTCTCACAGTTTTTTCAACACCACAAATAAACAAGTACATTTGGTCACTGACCTTCACCAAACCTCCTCTATCGACTGCATTTCTCGCTGTCGACATGCATTATTGCCTTGTTCGCTTCTTTGCGAAAATATTTTTCAATTTTTCAGCAGAAATTTTGATTTTATTACCTGATTTTATCGCTGCTGCCAATGCTGCATTAAAAAAATCCACCGCTGCTTTTGAAAGTTCTTTATCAACTCGTTTCAAAGGTTCTACAGAAAGTGCATAAATTTTACTAGAGAAGGTTAAAGGTGGGAAAATGAAATTGCAACAGGTCTGAAAAGAAGGTTTTCGTGAAAGGAAATTGTAACAGAAAGTGGCAATTCTTAAAAAAAATTTAGGCGGTAAAAAGGACAAAAATGAAAACGAAGACTTGGCAACTTTGTCAGGGTAAATTCCATAGCAAATAATGTCTTCCCTTCGCGATGTTATTTTCATAACAGAATCATTAAATGTTACAGTATGAAGTTCTTTCGTTACTTTGCTAGAACCAGATCGTTTGAGTATGCTGAGATGAAATTTCCGATGGCCTGGGTAATCGAGGCAAATATTTGTCAAGGAAGAAAAGCCTTCGCAAGAGCAGGAAGATTTTCACTTTGTTGGCAAAAGGTTTTGGAGTTTGTGAATCTTGTTTGTTAATTTATATGTAGAAATTTTAATGAAAACATTTAGTTTAGTTTATATATTGAAGATTCACATAGAGTCAAATTGGTGATTGATTTGTTTTTTTCTTAATTACTGAAAGGTTTCAGAACGTTCGTGGTGTCTTCCCCCATAAACAAGGGGGGGGGACTTTTTCCTCAAAGAGCCATATGGAGTGGGGGGGGGGTTGGAGAATTTTTTAAAATTTCAAGGGGGGAAAGCTAATATGGTGGGTCGAGTTGTTTTAAGACCGAAAGGGGGGGCCTAAATGACTTTCGGGGATTTTTTTTGTATAAGTTAAAATATTATCTTTTAAATTGTTTTTCTTAATGAATTGACTCATCCCTTCTTCTTCCTTTTGTTGCTTTCCAAAAACAAAAGCGTTTGTTGTTATTGTCCAACAGTGCTATCAAACTACGTCAAAAATTCAGGCAGGACAAGTTTCAAATGATTAAATATATGTTTCTGGTAATTATCAGCTACTGTTTACATTGATATTTCGAAAGATTGACATTGTGTTGGGAATAAAAAACACAGGTCATCTTTTTCATTTTAAATTATTTTTGGTAAATGTTTGAAACAAATGTTTGAACACTGATTTGGAACAGATTTGGCAATACCAGGAAAATATTAAGTTTGCTTTGGCTATCTTTAAAATTCTTAGATTTTTGTTTTTAGTGTACATGTGTGTTTGGAGGTAGGGAGTATTGTTGATGGGGAGGGCGCAAAGATTATTGAAATTTCTTTGGAGGGGGGAAAAGTTTGGAATTTCTTTGGAGAGGGGACAAAATTTCAAGGGTGACTTTTTTAAGGGGGGTTGAGACCTCCGAAGACACCATGACCTTTTTGTATCAAATATGATTTTTGACTTTAGGGTTTTGCTTCAACAAGATAGATTCTTAACAGCATTCTTTGTTGTGTAAACCATTTTACTGCCATACCTTACACTCTGTTTTTTATAGGTATAACTATAACTTTGCATTACAGTATATTTAAGCACTTGGTTAGGAAACAAGTCTCAAGAGACAAATAGAAGTATTTATTCTGCCTCTCCTATAGATGAATAGAAAACTATACTAACCTAGATGCATCATATTTTATTTAGTGCAGTGGATATTGAACCGGAACTGGTGATTTGACTCATGAACTGTCTAGCGATGATAATGAGCCTATAATAACAATTCAACAGAAAAGCAAAAAAAGTAAAGCCAATCGTTCAAATAAATGGCACAAAAAACTTTTTGCTGATGTTGATGGTACTAAAGGAAAATTTTTAGAACAGCAAATAAGTCCACCTAAGAAACATTTACAAATTCTGATATAATACATTTCATTGGCATATAGTTTTATATGGGTCTTGAAAAACTTCCAAGCATCTGTTGCTACTGGGAAACTAGTAACTATTAAATAATTTTCATTATTTGTACTTGTCTACTGTCAAACTGTGTTTATTTAATATGGGTTCCTTCTTTTCCTTAGATCTCCGAATAGTTGCAGTTGCTGAATTAATGTCAAGAAACAAAAATGAATCCTTTAATACATTATTTACATTTTGTCAATAATATGGATGTTTCCGAAGAGTCAATAAAGGCAACATAATTATGGAAACTGGAGCCATGGCTGACCACTTTGTGACAAAAGTTTTTTAAAGGTTTCACCTGAGAACATCAAGCAGTAGATGAAATTATGGTCCCTTTTAAAGGAAACTCTATTCTTCGCCAATACATGCCTGCAAAACCCCACAAATGGGGATTTAAAATTGGGGGACATTCTGGAGTACCTGGTTATTTTTATGACTTTAATATTTATGAAGGTAAATCTAATACTCCAAATGATACAGAGTGCAGTGTGAGTAGTGGGGTTGTTTTGAGACTTGTAGAAACTCTTCTGAAGAATTGCAATTTAAAGATATTTGCTGATAATTATTTCATCAATGTACCATTAATTGAAAAGTTACCTAGCGAGGGATTTTTTTTATATTGGTACTATACGAACGCCAAGAATGAAGAATTGTGAACTAGAGTCTGAAAAAAGTTTGCAAAAAAGAGGAAGAGGATCATTTGATTATCGGGTAATGGACGATAAAAGTATCATAATGGTGCGTTGGTATGATAACAAACCTGTAAACGTAATATCATCGTACACCGGAATTAATCCTTTAGACACCGTCAGAAGATATGATTGAAAACAGAAAAAGCATGTGGATATTCCTCGTCCTAAAGTTGTTAAAACGTACAATTCGTTTATGGGTGGGATTGCTAAACTTGACATGATGACATCACTATACAAAGCTAAAGTAAAGTCGCGGAGATGGTATATCTATACATAGTTTCATTTCATAACAATTGTTTTAGTCAATGCTTGGTTTTTATCCCGCAGAGATCAAAACTTATACCACAATAAAAAAACAATGAAGCTTAGAGATTTTCAAATATGTGTATCAAATCGTTTGCGACAAATTGATACAAATCCAAGGGGCAGACCATTTCTTTCCGCTTCGGGAAAAAAGCGTAAACGTAATTTGAATGTAATGAAATGTCCGGTTGATGTTCGGAGAGATGGAATTGGTCATTTGCCTTCATAGGAAGACAACTGAAACCGTTGTATCTATTGCAAAGATAATAAATTCTTCTTCTGAAAGTGCATCAAATGTAATGTTCATTTGTGTTTGAATAAAGAAATGTCGTGTTACAAGGATTATCACGAATGAATCACAGAAATCTATTTATGAATATTCTAGACTAGAATATTTATGAACATTCTAGAGGAATTTCGATGAACCTTCAGCATGATTTTTATTTTGTTGACATATTTGTTTTGTTTATAAAATGAACTTACTACTAGAAGCTTACAATAAAAGTAATTTTTATTCTTATTTTGAAGTGATTTTCAAAAGACATACAGGACTTTCAAATGACAAATTGACAGTATCATAACTTATTTTCCCTAAATGCCCATTGTATCATATATGATACAGATGAAAAATCCATGTTACCATAGCAACATACGAAAAGTTTTCATGAATTATTCATATCTTTCCTAGAACTGACTTAAATATGAAATGTGACATTTTTGTACCAATGATAGAATCTCTTGGGCATTTAAGGGTTAAAGTTCTCTAATAACAATTTTGAAAGTAATGCTGGGAAACTATAGCTCATTGTGTAAAAATGTAATATATGTTCTTTGCATTGAAGTATATGCTATACTTTCAAGGGTTTTGTTGATAAATTATGCTTTCATTACATGATAGAAATTTTTTTGAAAAGAGGGGGGCAGAGGGGATTCGACCTAACAGAGAATAGGGATAGCTCGGACAAGGCGGGGATTGGACCCCTCTTCCAACTACTGTATGGTACCTATTTTCCTGACAGCTTCTGAACTGGCATTTAGCATATATCAGTAATAAACTTAATATACAGTAGTACTATTTACCTTTGCATACATGGATAAAACCCAAAAAATGTATATGCGCACCAGCAGAACCTTTCTTTCTTCTAGGCCTCCACACTTCAAGCTTCAGAAGAATAGACAACAAAACATACATCTTACATAATTTTAACCATAAGGTCTCTGGGCACATATGCAGTATACAGTAATATTAAATGATAGTTAATTTGTTTATACCTGCTAAATTATTCTTGTTGCATTTGTTAAGAAACAGTATTGTCTGTACATGAAGTAAAAAAACAAGCAACCTCTAAGGAAACTTGCATAAGGAAAATTTTACACTTTCGAATAAGCGCACACTCTAAAAACTGCCCCTTCAGCTTTCAGGGGGTGCTTTTTTCCTTAACAATGTCTCTTTTCCTTGAAAAGCCCATACCCAATGCCCTGAAAGTGAGTCTGATATGGAATAAAACACAGCGCTAGATACAAAGATATACAAAAAATCGGATCATCAGATATTGGCTCTTTAAAGGTAATATTCGCTAGATTTTGAGTATTTCCACTGAATATTTAAAAAGCAGATAGACTTTGTATGAAAACAAATAAGTATATTTCACTTACCCCTCACAACAGCAACCTATAAAATACTAAACTTCATTTCTGAAAAATGGCGTGAAGTCATTTCTCAATTCCGTAGACATTTTCTCGCTGAATTGTTAAAAAAAATAATACGTTTCCTGTGATGTAGATAAATGTCAAGCAAAATCAAAACAAACGTGAAATACATATGATATTAATTTTCTTTCCCATAACTTTCTTGTTAAAAACGACCAAACAAGAAAATATTAACCTTTTTTTAAAAAAAGCATAAAAAATCCTTTCAGTAAAGTCTATCATTTGTTTGAAGTTTTAAGTCATGGACATTAAGATTCAAAAGGTTTTTCTGATTAACTACAAAAACGTTCTACGCGCATGACAAATAAAATACGAACCAAAGTTGTCTTTAATTATCTCAAACTATTTAAACGTTTTCATTCACAGGCAAAATTAACTGGTGTCAAAAGTAAAAAACGTAAGCCGAAGGACAACGATATTGAAACAAAGAAACAAGAAACTTCAGAGAAAAGAAGTAAGATAAGAAAGCAGAGAGAGGCACGACTTTATATAACAAAGGTAAAAGACTTTGTGGATCAGTTTATATCAGATAACAACTCCATAGTATTTTGTACAGCTTTTGAACACTGGACTCGAGTGCTGCTTCATCCCAAACTTTGAACAAACTATTTTGAAAAAAGACCTAAGAAACGGTCCAAATGATCAACAAAGAGATTGATTTTTCAAAGTGAATGATTTCTGCCCCAACTTAATATAGCACCAATTATTTTTTACCAGATAATTCAGCTGCAACAAATAGTAAAGTTTCAACTGAAACCATACCTATAGTAGTAAAAATGCCATTTAAAGATAAGAAAGCGAAGGACAGATCAGTTAATTCAGATTGGTATTTCCTTCTATGCGCTAATCTAACTTAGACGAAAATCTAGACGAAAATAGAGATGAAATTTTATGTTCTGCATCAAAAAATGAAGATGTTGATGTTGATCTTGATTCATCTTATTGACCATCATCAAAGGTATTCAGTGGTGACAGTAGCAGCAAATGAGAATCAGATCACAAAGAAGAAGTGGTGAAGAAAATAGACAGTAACAGTAAATCCATTGTCAGCTGGTGGGGAACTGAGGTCAGAAAAAACATACCCTTTTTATTGCCTCATTTGAAAGAGGGCATAATTTCAAAACCAACGATGTATGTTTTGTCTCATATGATCAAGTATATACGTTTTTATTAGTGAAAACAGTTTT
>JANSTP010305029.1:0-17321 GCA_025330745.1 Cladonema radiatum | reverse complement strand
CTACATTAATTTAAATTATAAAGAATCATATTTTTAAATAATCCATTTAAATTAAAGAATCCTCAGTGTGACTTGGGCTATTAGCTAGCCACAATTAAAATGATTGTTTTTCAGGTAATAGCAGATTCCCATATTCTCAGGAGTACAATTCTCAATGTCGTTAAAGTTCATGTCTCCTTTATCCAATAAATGAAATTTGCAGCAAACTTTCTGCCAAATGATTTTCTAGAAAAGCGAGTGTAGAATATCCTGGCGCTAAAAGAACCTTGGAAAACTATCTAAACTCTGTGTTATAGCCTCATCTGATTCATAGAACTCTCCTGACTCATTGGGCTGGTAAAATGCGGCCCACTGGCCAGTCCACTGAAAATTTGGGTCTTTTTCAGAAAGCCCAGAGAGAATACTGTATTGTAAAACTTTCTTGGTACTGTCAAAATGGAAAAGAAATTTTAGCCCAGTGTAAATACATAAGTCATCTATAATACATTAAGAAAATAACAAACTAAGTATCAAAAAGTGTTTATTTGTTTTATTCTGTCATAAAAACCATGCCGAAAACAATTATAAAAAATATTTTGTGAACACATCACAAAATATCTCATAGCTATTTTGCATAAAATATCATTTTTTACATTGCAATTTTCTGAAATCACACTGCAAAATGCATTTCGCAATGCATTAATTTTAGGAGCCATTGAGTCAGAGATATTCTAAATACTTTAAGGGAATTCGAGGGAATTAATTTTGCGAATAAGGCAGATTCAAATATTTCACGGGAACTTACTTCGCGTATTGAAAATCTTTTAACCATTTTCGGTTGGAAAAATCAATATCCTAAGAAAACTACTTTGCAATTTGGACTATTCAAGAAAAAGGTAGAATATGTTAATAAATTTTATTAAAAAATCTGTGACTTCCACTTTTTATTATAAAAAGTGCACATAAAGTAAGATTTCATGAAATTTTGTGAATCGAACATACTAGTCATTTTTTTTTCCGGAACTCGTTTTCGCGAATGAACCAAAACGCTTATTTCGCTGGAATTTAATTTCGAAAATTTGAAGCCCATTCAAGAAATTCGCAAGAATTTCTGGACATGAAAATGTCTGACTTTAATTAAAGTACTAACTTTCAATTGATTTTCTTAGTTTCAAAAAAATTTTTCAAGTCACGTCATTATGACATGAAAACGTCATAGATTCCGTTTCAAGAAAACAACCCTTGCAATTTCAAATTTCTTGTCAATTTTCGTCACATTCTTCAACTCAATAATAAGCTGCACAAGAAATTTGTTGCAATATCTGAAAAAATCAACGTCATTTTCTAAGTGACGTCATGATGACGTGAAGACGTTGCTTTCAAGAAACAAGCCCTAGATTTTGGTATTTCTCCAATAAGAATCAACTATCAGAGCACTTTTCGCAAATAATGTCTCAATTAAAGAGATGAATTAACAAAAAGAAACATACAAAAAAAGCCTGGCTGAAAATATTGATTACGTCATTAAATTCAACGTTTTTGAGCTCTAATTGCATTTTCAAACATTTATAGGGTTTTGTTAGAAGTAGTCTGTTATGAACTTTCAATTTCCTATTGGATGGTGCAACTCTTTTATCATTTTTACAACAATCAATATATTAGCCTATTTTTGATGACGTCAGCAGTGACAGAGCTTTTCAGAAGTGTCTGTCTCATTTTTTTGTATTCTTACCATATGCTCTTTAAGTCTGCAAAGTTTCAAACTTTTGTCACTGGCAGTTTGTTGCTATGGCAACAGCTTATAACATTAGAAGTTCAATTTTCAAAATTTTCTGTAACTTCACCTGTACTTTGCCTTTAGTGACCAAACTTGCTACACTTATAAATCAGATAGTCCAAAAAATTTTTGCTATGGCAACAGTATATGAGGTCATTAAAGTTTTTGTAACTTAACCTGTACTTTGCCTTTAGTAACCAAAGTTAGTACTCATATACCCCAAGGCCAATTTAAACAGTTTTTAGGCCAATTTAAACACTTGGTTGCCATGACAGCGGCCTATGTCTTTATTTATAAATTTTTGATTTTTTTTAACTGAACCTGTACTTTGTTTTTAGTAACCTAACTTGGTACACATATACTTAAAATGGCTCTGAAGATTTTTCACCAATTTTTGGGCCTGTGACGTCATTTAAAGACCAATTTTTGAAAATATTTACAACTTTGCCTGCACTTTGCCTTTAAGGACCACAATTGGTACACATATACCTTAAATGGTTCGGAAAGTTTTCGGCCAATTTTGATGGCTGGTTGCTATGACAACTGCCTGTCTTTTACTTTTTTTCTTTTCTTTTTTAAATAACAGATAGCACATTGTAAGCGAGGGATCGCATAGTGATCTTTTGCTTGATCCGCGGTAGCAGGATTATACGACGATCCAACATCATGTAATGCTTTTTTCAAAAGGGGGATCTATATTTTAACACTGTTAAAATCTCTGCGTTCTATAATTTTATGAGTGCAGTAACTATATATATAAAAAAACTAACTTGATAAATAACAAAACCAATAATCTAAAACAAGTATTAGAGATTTTAGAATATTGATATAGGTATAGGATTGTGCAGCGATCTTGGAAGCGATCTGGGACTGCGTTAGCAGGCCAATACAACACTTCAGTGTTATGCGACACTGCGAGCAGCTAGTACATATATTAAAAGCGTTGCGGGCGAATGCTAGCGCTAAAGGAGGAAATTTACGCAAGCTGATTGGTCAAAAGAGAAAAATATGGATTTTCATTGGCTGAAAATTCCTGAAGAATAACAACCAATCAGAAAATGTCAAATATTTTAAGAGTGAAACCACTCCAATGTTCTTGACGATTTCCATATGAAACTTTTTGTAAAGAAAACATGGAATAATTGCTGTGTGGGAACTTTTCTATAGATTTGCCTGTGCTTTGCCTTTAGTGACCAAACTTGGTACATGTATACCTCTAATGGCCCTACATATTTTGGGCCCAATTTTGATAGTGGCAATGGCCTATGACATCAATAGAAGTCCAATGTTCAAAATTTTTTATAACGTCACCTGTGCTTTGCCTATAGTGACCAAATTTGCTACACATATACATCAATTAATTTCGAAAGTTTTTAGTCTGATTTTGATGGGTGGTTGCTGTGGCAACAATCTATGATGTCATTAAAAAGTCATTTTTTCAAACTTTTAACAACTTCACCTCTACTACACCTTTAGTAACCAAGCTTGGTAAAGTATACTTTCAAATTTGCAGTCGATTCCTATGGCAATGGTCTATCCCGCCATTACAAGGTGAGTATTTAAAATTTTTAATGACTTCAACCATGCTTTGCTTTTATTAATCCAAGTTGGTACATATAAACCCAAAATGGTCGTGAAGATTTTTTATCCAATTTAACTGTTAGTTGCCATTGCAATAGCATATGACGTCATTGAAAGACCAATTTTCATATATTCCAAAACTTCAAATATTTGCAATGCTAGCAAGGTATTGCACAGCGATTCCTATCTTTGACTGTGTCAGCAGGCCTAACCGACGTTCTTACTTAAAATGCTTCATTTATTGGCAAGGTATCACAGCAATCGCTTGCTGGGACTTGCGTCAGCATGCCAATAGGACGCTTCAGCGTCATGTGATGCTGTGTGCAGCTAGTATATATTAGAAGCGTAGTGTGACATTTAAATATGGTCATGCTATTTCCTTATTTGGAAAACAAAAGCGAAACAAGATTCTCATTGGCTTAAAACACTTTAAAAGTATAACCAATCAGAAAACACCAAAAACTTTTCTAGAGAAACAACTCGAATCTTCCTTCCATAATTTTTATGAAACTTTCCATGCAGAAAACAGCAAATAATTGCAGTGGGAAAAATTTTCCATAACTTCAAATGCACTTTGCCTATAGTAACCAAACTTGGTACACCTATGCCCCAAATAGTTCTGAGCATTTTAAGCCAATTTTGACAGTTGGTTGCAATAGCAACAACCTAAGACGTCATTAAATGATCAATTTTTGAATTTTTTTTATACGTTTACTTGTACTTTGCCTTTAGTAACCAAACTTGGCACACATGTACTCTGCATGGTTCTAAAGAATTTTAGGCCAATTTGGACAGTTGGCTGCTATAGCAACTGCCTATCTTCTATCTTTTACTTTTTTCCCATCTTTATTAAATAACAGATAGTGCATTGTCAGCCAGGGATCGTGTGGCGATCTATTGGATTGCTCAGCAATCTGTGACTGCGCAAGCACACCAAGATGGCACTTCAGCATTGTGCCAAGCTTTTTTGCGACTTTATTATTAGCTCTCCTCACTGGAGTATTTATAAAAGTCTTGATAAGAACACCAATACTTCCCCTTCCCTGACCAAACCTAGTCAACATAATCAGGTATTAGAGATTTAGGTATGAGACATTAGAGATTCAGGGATTAGAGGTGTTAGTTATTCAGGTATTAGATCTCAGGTACAAGAGATTCTAAAATCCTTGATTTGTCAGCAAGTGATCGTGCAGTGATCTCTTGATGGGACTGGGTTAGCATGCCAACACAACGCTTCAGCGTCGTGCGATGCTGAGTGTAGCTAGTATCAATTAATTCAAAATTGTTAAATATATTCCTATTCTTGTTTTTGCAAGAACTGATGACCCAAAACCAAAGAGATGTCAAGTAGCAAAATCGAAAAAAAATTTTTTTGAGAAAACTTTCAAAATTTTTTGAAATGCATGCTTTGAAAAATGGCCTTTTACACAAAAAACATAAATTTAAAACTGCAGCCTTAGACACTCTATATAAAATATAAAAATGATAAAAAGGTACAGGAAAAAGTAAAATAAACAGTATTAAAATCTTAAGTGAACATTTTGGTTAAAGTGAGTTTTCATCATCATTTTTTTCCAACTTTATTCTCATGCATATATTTTAAAGTACATATATTTTCAGTTTTCATTTATCAAAGTGGCATAGTTAAGGACTCAAGCAATTACAAAGATGTCACTTTGAGTTTGGTGCAAAAATTTCTCTTTGAGATCACTTCTAGTCCAAAATGAATATCTAATTTTTTTCATTCAAATTTGGTGCAAAAGTTTTGTTAAAATAAGAGGGTTTAAAAAGTGTGATAATGAAATTGAATTCATTTGAAGCAGAGAGTTGAATAACTTTTGTGATTGGCTTCTGGATAATGAATTAAGTACTTGCTTTTAATAACAAGGCAGTGATAATACTTTTTTTGAATTGTTGCAGTATGTTTTGTTTTTGTATTGTTTTCATCTAATTATTACATGGAAGCAAAAACATTACTAATATTAAGATTCTAAGATCTTATTTGAGAACTAAGTTGAAACGTTGTCACAGAAGATTTTAGACTTATGTGAAAGAAATTGGAATTAGCTTTATAATTGAAAGTGCAAAAGAACTATTTGTAATATTTTTTATACAGTTTTTCATTTATGTCTAGGGTTATTAATAAAAGATAAGAGAATACTCTATTCTGTCCCTCTTCCTAAGTGATTTCTTCAGTAAATTTTGCTCTAGTTAATATTTTAGCATGAAGTTTTGACTCAAGCCACAAATTTAATTGCAGAAAAAATTGATACCAAAGCAAAATTTTGAACTGGACCCAATCCTCTTTTATGACGTCATTAATTTTAATGGTAGAGCCTTTTCTTCATGTATTTAGAAATATCTTTTCATACATCGAATTATCTTGGTTTTAGGGCCTGTTTATAATAAGGGCCTGGGAATAATTGTTCCACCTAGCAGGAGAGGGATATTTTGCATAGATGTTGGTTCGTTAGTTATATGTTTTATATGTTTTTTATGTTATATATTAAATGTTTTCAAATTTTAGGTTATATGAAGAATTCAGCTCATGAGTGTAAAAAATATTTCAAAGAAGAAGGATTTTCTTTTCAATTTTTCCTGCTTAAAAGAATTGCGCTCTTTTCCCCTTTGAGGCAGGATATTCGTTCTGCATATAACACCAGAATAAATTTTATGCAGGAAATTTTTATCTCAGCAAGGGGGACAATTTTTTTCATATAACTGAGCCCGTAGAGTAGCTTTTATGACTTGTTTTGTTAGAATATTATGTGTTGGCACAACCTACGTTTAAATGATGACATTATGGCATGTTTCAAAATGGCATCAATTCTTATATTTAAAAAGTTCTATCCATATTGTCCCCTCGAAAAATCCCCTATATCAGTCTATCTTTCAAAACATATTTACTGAAAGGTTATTTTTGAAAAGTTTATATAGTTTTACTTATTGTCACCAAAAATTATTATCATCTGAATCGTTTTAAAAATATATTTGCTGTGTATTTCAAACATACCCCTGGAAAGTTTCAAAATATCACAGTAATTGTGATGACGTCATCACATAATCACGTGATCTATGGGGATAAAACCAGGGTTTATGCAGTTTTCCCAATTCAGAATTGGCTTATTTTTTCCCAATTTTACAATATTTTACAATATTGTTAAAATATCTTAAATCTTGTACATTATTGTAGCAAACAATGATAGACCTTTCCTAATACTGCTAATTTAGTGCTTTTAAATTCTTTATTACATTGTGGAATGTATAAACAAGCTTGAATTCTCTACAATTTCCCAATTTAATTTGAAAATCACTGAAATTTTTTTAAATTCAGGCTTACTCACTGAAAACTTATATTTTTGAAAACTAATAGTAGGGTTAAATTGTATCTCTCTAACAAACAATCAAGGATATGATTACATAAAGAAACAAGTCAAAAATTATGTAAATAAAACATAGCAGCAAAAGTGTAAATGAAAACAAAGTAGATTCCATCTCCTTAGATAGTACATAGAAAAATGCTTCCATAACTTTAATGACATCCAAGCTGGGAATATCGCCCTTACGTTTTGGATAGTAGAAAATGGATGACAGATCCTAAATTGTACGGGAAAAAAGAATGTCATCAATGCCATGTTACAATGTTATTGTCATTAATAAACTTTCATAACCACCGTATCATCATAGGTAATCAACACATAAACATGGCTGTTAATATATAACTAGCAAAGTGCTAATAGCTCTCACATGTATAAAATATTGATGGATTAACATAACTACAGTGAAACCTATTAAAATGACCACCTTTCAGAAAAGATATTTTTTCAATTTATTTTACGCCTATTTTTGATTTTGTTTCTGTTATTTTTTAGATGAGCAACACCATAAAAGACGATTGTGGAGTTTTGGCTTCTTATCTCACTCGACACAGAAAGAAATAAGAGCATTAAAGAAGCAAGTCTGTTTTTTTCATGAGAATTTTGACGAGTACATGAAAACAGACATTGATATTTTACGTGGTGCAAATGTTCTTGAATGTTTGTCACTGCAAAAACTACATACGGAAGAATTTCCAGCCTATGTAAAAAGATATTATGAAAGAAAGTCGTTTTTTAGCTTCAACCGCAATAATGAATTTAACACATATTTATTTGAAAAATTTGAATTGTATTTGGAAAACAGCAAGCCAGGATTTTTGATACAAAACTATAATATTGTTGAGCATTTCAAATTTTTAGAGTTACAGCATCTCCTTTCTGACTACTACTTGAAAGAATGTAGTTCCAGTCATCTAATGAACTTACTTGGAGTGGAAGCTAAAAACAGAGCAGTCTATTTTGTAAAGATATTCAATGGGAAAAATCTGAGAGAGCTGAAGGAGGCTATAGAAGGATGTTCAGCTTTTATGCGAGCATTTGTACTTCTCCATAAAAATGAGCTCGAAAATAAAGTTTCGTGTCTTTTACCCATTATTGTGATTCCTGCAGAGATGGAGTGTTTAAAAGATGATCTGAATCAAATTTGCAGCTCATGCGGATCATTCGTTGTTACAGATAAAGAGTTTGAACATTTCGATGAAAATTTGCAAAACAAGTTATATAGTTTTATGGAGGATTGTGTTAGTGATGATACCTGGAATATTTTGTTCGACTATAGTTTTGATGATTTCAAATATGCTCTCGCAAATATATTTGGATTCATTGCAGTAAAAGGAAAAGACCTAGTACCCTGTTTAACTGATAAAGTTTCAAAGCAAATTGAAAATTTGGTGTTGCTTTTTAACCCAAGGCAGATAGAAATTTCTAACTCAAGTGATAAGCGTGTTTTATTAGAGGGATGTCATGGATCAGGTAAAACATTTGTGGCAAGAGAAATTTTGAAAAAGCTATCATCTGATCCAAATAACACTTGTATTTATTACATAAACTGTGGTCATTCAACTGATTTAACTGCAGACACGCATAGATACGTATGCACCATCAACAAAAACAATAATATCATGACTGATCACGATTTGTTTCAAATGAAAACTGTACCTGACATATTGTGCCATTTATCAATCAAGCATGACAATAATACAAAAATCAACATAATTTTTGATGAAGTTTCGCTAGATGAATTGACCGAAGAAGATATTATTTATTTTATAGAAAATATTAATAAACCTCAGTTCAAAGATTCTCATTTTGTCATCATTTCTCATGCCATGTCCAAACAAAGATCATTCACAAAGGACAGTATTAAGACTGAATATTTTTCCAGTCAAAAGCAATATTTAGTAGAAAAATCTGGCTTTACAGTCAAGGAGCTGAAAGAGACTTTTAGAAATACTTTAAAAATTGAAAAACTTGCTAAATGTGCTGCAGATATTTTACAGCCAACTACAAATAAATTTGATAGTGATCTCATTGAGAAATTCAGTGATCCCAGAATGAATAGTGAAAATTTGAAGTCAAGTAATATGCCAGAGAAAGCAGAGGGAGATAATTTTCATAATGCTGATGAGTCCAGATATAGTTTTGTAGTAGCAAAAGAAAAAGAAAAAGAAGGTTGGGTAAATAAGAAAATTGCTGTTGAATCCAAAAAAGTGGAAGAAGTTGAAGTAAAAACTACAGAATTGGCAGAAATGAAGGCAAAGCCTGCTACTAGTAAGGCTCTTCCCAACAGTAATCACTTTATGACAGAGTCAAACTTTAAATCCAATATTGACTGGAAATTGAAAAGTTTAGAACCATTTAAAAAAAGTTTTTCCCAGGCTGCAAATTTCATGGAAAGCAACTTTTCCTATTGTTATGATGGAACTAAGAATACGCATTTGATATGGGGTAGTGATATAAAACTTTATTTTCCTTTTAATCAAAAAGATATATACAATGAACTTGAAAAAATCAATATGTTGAGACTTTGTTTTTGTCACATTTCAGCAAAAGGAATTTTCAAGAAAGATGATGATATTACTGTCATTCATTTTCAGAAAAAACAACCTGAAGAATTTCTAAAAGCATTACGATTAACAGATATTGAAGACAGGATACAATTCAAAAATATGACATACAAGACATTTTTAGATTCTCAAGGATTTGAGTATGATAGTGTTATTCTTTATCTTAGTGTTGCGGAATATCATATGAGACATTATCTAGTTGAAGCAATCACAAGGTGCAAATGTAATTTGGTCATTATAATAATGAAAGACAATTGGGAAATAGCACAGGAAGATGTCGTTTTAAAAATTGTTGATACATGGATTAAGGAAAATTATGTCTCATATGTTCCAATTGAAGAATTGAATTATGATGAAACTGAAGCAAAGAATCTTCAATTTAAATACAAACATCAATTTGCAGATCTTGAAAACTCAAAAGATGATGATTTGCCAAAAATTAGTCGAACAATAAGCAGGTATGAAAAGACTTCTTTATGTAATTCAATTTACTTCTGGATAGCAATTTCTGGGTAGCAGCCATTAATATTAAAAATATCTCTGGATAAGACAATTGGCTTTGCATGAGCAACTTGCATTGATATCAAGAATATAGAAGCCTTAATAATATGAAAGGCATAAAAATTCTTCCATCCATTAACCCTGTTTGTACTGGGCTTTTTTTACCACCCAGATATTGAGGGGGATTGGGGTCACTCAGGTTTTGGGCCGAAATTTTATGCTGGAAAAAATTCAGCATGATTTTTGTTACTAGTAAGTCTAATTTACTTTATTATATGTGTCGACCGACGGGAAAACATGTATCTTTAATAAAAAAATACTCTCTATTTTCGTACCATATTCGCGTATACTTGTTTGATTTTTATTTATACGTCGTATATTTTGACATTTATACACATAAATCTTTTTTTAAATATGTACTGTATTTTCTGGTTCAAAATAAAAAAATACCATCATTTTATACACATATAAAAAATATACGCGTATAAAAAATAAACATTTTTTTCTATTTGATATATACTTGTATATCGAACATACAAACAAACTTATTTATTAACTCCGTTGATAAGATATTAACTCCGTTTGATAAGATAATTCTGAATTACAAATTGTAAAAGTATTTTTGTACCAGGACTCAATGCCAGCTCATACATTTGCTTTTGGTCATAAAAGTATTCATGATTCTAATATATTTAGTATGAAACAGCTATCACTTCATTTTACAAGTGCTACTGTAAATAGGTTAAAATTGTTAAAGTGGAACTAATGTATATGGCAGGAAGGTTCACTTTGTATTTATGTGTCAGGTGTACGCACGGGCAAGTTTTAAATGATTTTATTTACAAATTCTCCTATATCATATGAATCCAAATTATATTTTCACCTTGGAATCCCATTAATATCAATAGTAGCGACAGGTCAAATTTATACATGCAATATTTTTGTTTTTTTCTTAGTGGCATTATCAAACTTTTTTATCCTCTAGATAATATCTATAAGTGATGCTTTTTTCAGAAAAATTTTTCTTTTGATAAATATTTTTTGGGCTAAAAATGGGGCAATAGGTTTCTCTGAATATTGTCTTTAAGCTAAAAAATAATTATTTCGGTTTTTCATGAAATGCGTGGTTTGTTATAATCTCTTCACTTTCGTCATGATGTTACTATGGAGACTTTCTTCTTTGCTATAGAAAATGTTACTATTGTGATCTTTTTTTGAAAATAGTTATAGATGAAATATCTTCTTTTGAAAATAATATCATTTCTGATCAAGCAGAGCAGCTGACGCTTATGGATTTCTTTTAACAAAAACAGCCCTTTTTATCAGAAAAGGCCTTTTTTCCTCTCTTTTCAAATGGAATTTTGGGCAAAAAGATTTTTTTTGAATTCTACGTAGGCTGAATGGTGAATGGGAAAAGATTTGATAGGGCCTCTTTAACATTAACAGAAAGTTTTTCTGAAATGGAAATGTTTCCTTAGATACTATTTTTTTCATTAACATGTTTTATCTCAGTTTTGGTCTTATCTTAAGGGGGGCATAGCGCAGTTGGCAGCGCATCGGGCAGCGAATCCTAAGGTTCGTTGAATTTTAGGGTGTCGAGTTCAAACCCACGCCTCGGTCGTCTAGCGAGTACAATATCTTTTCTTCAGGAAATGGTCGTGAGCACATATGGGAGCATAACATAATTAGGCTAGGACTTAAGTCAGTAGTGGCATTTATACGGGACCACCTTGGAAATCAGGCTTCGGCACTGAAGGTGTTTCATCTCTGGCACCTTAGAGTGGCTAAACAAAACTTACTTACCTTATCATCTCATCTGGAAAAAACATAATTCTGAATTGGGTGCAATGAACCTTTAATCTTTCAGTTTTGGGACTACAAGAGTTAAATTTTAAGTGAATTGCCTGTAGTCAGAACTATGTTTCTTACTTCCATGTTTTATTTGCAGTTTTTCCATAGGTTTACAGGCCTAATAAAATAGAAGTATTTGTTGTTTTCTATTTGTTGCAGCTACTTGAATTCTCATATCGAATGGTCACGTATGGATGGTCACGCAGTGTCTAATACAAGTTCTCCTTCATCAATAAGGTATGATTAATTTCCTAAAGACTTTTGTTTTTACTGATCCAGAGATCAATTGTTTTCACACTGTGAATAAGAAAATTATTGCAACGACATTTATTTGATAATTCAGGCTTTGGAGGGGGCACTTATTTGGTAGGGGCAGTTATGTAAACAGAGCGACTAATTAAATCGTCTTATTATGATAAGGAAAATGTATGTTTACATGTATACTTAGGATAAATATACATATAATTTATGAGATGAAAATTGTTAAACAATGTTGCTCTATTTGAATTTACTGGACGTAAGAGTGGCTCCTCATTTGATGGATGCCCTTTGTGTATGTAAAAGAAAGTAAACGGTGAGTATGTTTGTGGGTTTTTTGTATTCTTGGATCTGAGTGATAAGGGATATTGGCTTGGTAATGGGTTAATTGTATCTATTAGTTTATAAGTATGCGTGTATGTATGTCTTGTAGATAATGTTGTGTTTTGTAAAGGGGAAGGAGCTAGTTGCCTGTGTGTATAGCAGAAAGAATGCAACCCTGGACTAGCAAGCCTAAAAAATGTTCAATGCTGTAAAATCATAGCACGGCCAAGGTACTTTCCGCAAGACTGAATGTTTGAGTGTATGTTAATGTCTAAAGTTGATTTTACAGCTTTTGCTGTGTGTATGGTTGTCTTTATTGCATGCATGTATGCTATGGCGATTCAACTGAAGTAATTTGTGAGTTTAATGAGTGTTATGGCTATGGAAGCAGATTGGCAATCTGTGTGATCTAAGGAGGAAATGACACGCTCCTGGAGGCTGGAAGCCCAAGTATGTGTTAGTTTATATGAGTGTTTGTGTGGCGTTTGTTGCATGTATTCATGCAGGTTTGATATGTATGTACGTTGATGGTCATATAACTAAGTCAACTTAGGGCCTGAATGAGTATTGTTGCTATGGCAGCAGGTAACAATTCGTGTTGCAAAATATCAGAATTAAAGGTAATGTACGCTTCCCACAAAGAAAGAAAAAATAACCATCACTTTCACTGAAAAGATACAATATTAACATAAAAATTGATAGATCTGCATCAAAGTGCTAATATTTTCAACTTTCGTTCTCTCGGATTGGCTGCTCGCCACTCTTCCCAACCACCTTGCTGAAAAAACGTTTTAAATGTAATAAATCAGTGACGTCATTGAATTCCAAAAACGTACATTAGTGTTGTAATTACTTCATAAAATATTGTGAACAGAAAAAAGTTAACAAAAAAAGCAATAGATAATTATTGTTTTGATAATTGCGAGAATTAACAAAAAGGGAAATAAAATGTGCATGTGTTTTCAATATTGTTTTTATAATGTAAACAGAGTTCGTATTTTTTAGCGGTATAGTCCTGGTTGGGAATGCGATGACATCATCAATAATTATTTGCATAATAAATTATTTTTCAAACGGAAAGAAAAAAAATTTGCCATGTTAGATATCGAAAGAAATAAAGATGCTTAATTTGGCCTTGATAAATGTATATAGGAAAATTTCTTATTAAATTACAAATCCCCATGCTCATTTGAATTGATCAAAGAAATATTTTTCTGAAGCGTACATTACCTTTAAAAATGTTTTGTTCCTAACAGAACTCTAACCCGCCAATACCAAATGTCTAGACCAGTGCACTAACCATTTGACAACATCAACTTAAAAAAGAGGCAATCCAAGGTTGTTTAAATTAATAAGGTGCTTTGTAGGTGCAGTGGCTCTTTTGAGCTGCTGCATGGGTGCTTGCTAGGGTAATAATTATGTCAGAAATCATGGATAGAGTGGTGTGTTGGATTGTTTACCATAACGCATTATTATCTAGTGGACCTCAGAGACTACCTGTGCCAGTAGGACATATATATACAATAATAATGCCTCACCAATAGGGTATAATAGTTAATTCAATCCTAGAGTGGTACTGCTGAGTAAGAACGACTATTTATATTCCAAAAGAT
Organism: Cladonema radiatum; assembly: GCA_025330745.1. Taxonomy (NCBI): domain Eukaryota; kingdom Metazoa; phylum Cnidaria; class Hydrozoa; order Anthoathecata; family Cladonematidae; genus Cladonema; species Cladonema radiatum. Next base: position 3,493 of record JANSTP010305029.1, on the reverse strand, counting down.
ATCCAAAAATACAGTCAGTTGTCATTAGACCCTGCCTAAGTATATATAACTCGTTTCTGAAGCCGAGACCAGGGTAGACTACAGGACTATGTGTGTTGGATAAATGGCTGATGCGTTTACATGTCAACTATTCATTCCTATTCTTAGTACATACATAATTAGAGAGTTAGAGTTACCTTCTTTATGAATACTGTGAATAATGAGATATGTAATTGAGACGGGCAATTGGAAATGGTGAACTGCTCTGCTTCTGTGTTGACAAGTCTTGAAATGATTTAGCCGTTAGGAGGCTGTTCAGCTGTCTAAACCAGACTGTTAAGTTTTTAACTGCAAGGATGCGGTCAATAAATTTTAAGTGTATTGTTAAATTTTTAGAGAATTGAAAATTAGCTAAAATTTCTATTAACATACTGTAGATTAATAATTCTTTTAAGGAACACAAAAAAAACAACTGAATATTAATTTTAATTTACCTTTTCAAGAAAACAATATTTTTAACATGGTGAGCTTATATAGTCAGGCGAACTATATCTTTGTTTATTTGCACCAAAACCGTGGTATTGATTTTTTAAGGATAATGATTATACTGTATTGCATCACGTAATGATTGAGGTATTTATTTGCATGTGCGGTTGTGCAATGGTTCTGTGTGCTGTACAACTCATCTAGTAAAATGGACTTGAGATTGTAACGCCTGTCTCCTGGTGAATCAGCAGTGAATACATATAATATGTTTATGATTTGTGCAGTGTTTGGAAAGAAAAATTAATCCTAAAAAAAGTGATACTAGGTGGACTCAAACAAGACATATGATGGACTAAGGACAGACGTGCTAACCCATTGCACCACCATCGTTTGAACATTCATGAAAACTTGTCGATCATAATTTGTTATAGGTGTAGTGTAGTGGATGGTATGTTAAAGTGTACAGTGTATGAAGTTGTGTTGTTTTAGATTTGATTGTTAGTGTGATTGTTAGCATGCTAGTTTCTACCCCCCTGAAATTTAGGGGGCAGGGGAGGGTATTCATTTTCAAAATTTGCTTTGGGGGTTGGCATTTAGTGGAGGTCTTCTTATGTAAGAGTGGGGGTTCATGAATAATTCAAAGATTTTTTACAAACAGGAAACCAAGCAGCATCTAAGAGGAAAATATTCAGGGAATTTGGAGATTGGAAGGAAAATAAATAATAAAATACATACTTTAATAAATGTGGAATTTCTTCATCTTATTAAGGAATTTCGGATTCACATACTTAGGGGGGATGAAGAATTCTTCAAAAGTTTTCTAAGGGGGTAGCTTTTAGGGGGGTATTGCTTGGTAAGGGGGGGGGTGGGTTCGAACCACTCTAGAAACTATGTTTTTTAAGTTTGGATTGACAGGTTTGAGTCCAGGTAGATGTCCCTCCCTGAAAATTAGGGTTAGAAGGGTGTTTGGATTGATTGTTTTGTTTGGTTGTAATGTTCAAAGAAATGGTGGTTGATGAGATAGTTCTTATTTGGTATTGGTGAGTGTGCATTTGGTATTGCGTTGGTGGTCAGTTGGGGGGTTGTGTGGGTGGAAATTTTGTTTGTAAGCTTAGAGGGGCATGGTATCTACATTGTGTAAATTTAGGGTTGTTTATTTATCAAGATTAATAACCAATATATGGAAAACAGCTGTTAATTTAGTTCTTCTATCGTGTAAATTTGGAGTGAATTAGGGTGTCTTTAATTGATTTGTTTTTTCTGTATGCTATCATTGGTGGAGGGATATTGTGTTCTAGGATTTTTGGCCAGGATTTTCTTGTTGTGTGTGCTATGGCCTTTGATGTATCATTATATGGAAGGATGATGATTTTGTGTTCATGTTTCTTCTTTTTGGATGGTTTTTGGCTATTGTAGGCGTCTTTTGTGGTATGGGTGTATTGCTGGATTGATTTGAGTGGGTACTGTCTAGCTAGCACGATTTTTAAGTAAGTTAGCACTCCCGGGATGAAACGCCTCCAGTGCCAAAGCCAGATTTCTAAGGTGTTTCCGTATAAACACCATTACTGACTTAGTGGTTGTAGCTTAATAAAGCTCCAATATGTGCTAAAGATCATTTCCCAAAGGAGAGATATCGTGCTTGCTAGACAAAGGCCCTGGTTTCAACTTGAAACCCTATGGGTCACTGCCCAATGCACTGCCAACAGCTATATGCCCCCTTGTAAGGATATTTATGTCGTTTTGTAAGAGATGAGTTTCTGATGTGAGCGATATGTATCATTTGATTTGGGATTTTATTATTTCTGTTTTGCAGGTGAATGGGTGGGACAATTTGAAGTGTAGTTGGCCGGAAGTGTCTAAGGGTATTTTGTAGAGACCTGGATTTTGATATTCTTGCGGTGGTATGGTGTTACACCTAAAAAGTTTATTTCTTTCCAAATCGCCTTAATTCTGAGATTTGTTCGGCAGCCTGTTCTGATAAACCCTCTGCTTTAAGGGATTCCCCCAAGGTTGAGGGTGCCATGCAAGAGTTACTAGAATAAATTCCTCCACCTTATCCGGTAGAACCTTCCTCAATACCCTTGGAATAAGATAGAATGGGGAGAAGGCATACCCTAGACCTGTTCATTGACATTGCATTGCATCTGTTCCCATACTCCCTGAGTCTGCTTTCCAGGCAATGTACTGAGAGCACTGGCGGTTGTAGCAAGAAGCAAATAGGTATTTTGTGGGGAAGCCAAAAATTTTTGTTAACCTGAGAAAAACTTGCTGGTTCAGCTTCTAATCTGCTAAATCCATATGGTTTCTGGACTACCAATCTGCTTCCCTGTTTAATTGGCTCGGAAGGTATTTTATTGTCACAGAGATTCCTGTAGCAAGCAGGTAGTTCCAAATGGACTTGCTTATCTTAACCAGTTGCCAGTTTTGGAAGCCTACCATCTTCAAAAGATACGAAAGAGCAGCTCTGTTGTCCACTTGCAAATGAATCCCTATGTTGGTTTGAAATTTCACGACTGCTAGAATTGCAAATCTTTTTTCTTGAGGAGTCCATTTTCCCCCTGCGGAAATCCCTACGTAATGGGCACCCCACCTTTTTAATGGCAAAATTTGATACTGCTGGAGATAACTTGAATCCTTGTTGGGAGCTGATGCTGATGCTGGCATCATACCTAGCAATTTTGTAAATGTTAGAACTGGGACCTTTCTGAGAGACAAAAATCTCCTGACAGAGTAAAACAATTTTCTGAACCTTGCTCTCTGTTAAAGAGAACCTCATTTTCATTGAATCTATGTAGAGACCAAGAAATTTTATAGTCTGAATGGGAGTCAAAACAGACATTTTGAGATTGATTATGAATCCCAGATTTTGAAACAGAAATATCAACGAATCCCTGTCTATTAACACCTCCGTCTTGGTTGATCCCATTAACCCTATTTTACCTGGGGGGGGGGATTCCATCCCCCCCCCCTTAATAGTTTTCTTTGAATAACTCTTAAAACTAAAACTGCTTTTGCAATAAAACTTTGT
>JANSTP010304918.1:0-16024 GCA_025330745.1 Cladonema radiatum | reverse complement strand
CCAGCACCTTAGAAAAAAGGGGGAGAATAAAGCAAAAGAAAGCAAAGAAAAAATATTAAGTTAACAAAGAGTAGGAGTGAGCATCAGCGTTACGAAATAGACAAACAACCTTGCCGATACCCATTTTAAGATTTTAATAAAGAGCATGAGAAAATTGAATTTAGAAGACTGGAATATATCAAATTAAAAACACAACATTTAAAAAACCAAAACTTACAAAATCTCCAGATAATCATATCGGCAACCATATGCTTCCATTTTCATAAACTCGATATTTAATTTAACACTCTTTCCTTCTTCAACAACAATATGCCATGAGCAGTACGATGAAGGAGGATATTCTCGAGGATAGTTCGGACTTGTTATTGTACCATCAGTGGTTCCTGTTTGCAAGCTCAATCCACAGACTAAAGTGAAAAATCAAACAGTAACAAGACGAATGTGCAGGGAATAACAAGACAAAATTTAAATAACGGTTGTATCATTTCAGTCGGGGAAGCTATGTTGATAAATATAAGAGAAGGCAATAAATTATATTTTGGGGAAGAAAATCATGAATTCACTACCTACCTTGAGATTGCACTTAAGCATATGAAAATCAGTGTCCTAACCAGGAGGTGTTAAGTAGCTCAAAAATACTGGCAACCAAAAGACAAGATAAAGACCAGTTTTTCAATTCAGTATGTCTTTAGGTTATTTTAAACGGACAAGAAAAGAAAAGACTGCTCATTGGACAACTGTCAATACTAAATTATTGCTATTTTGAGCCATCTGCATAAGAATGAAGGATTTTGCATTAAAAAAGTCATGTTGACTGGCATGCTTACAGGAAAAACTACAAAGTAAGTAACACCACTGGAAAAAAAAATCGACCATGAGAAAGACAATGTACAAAAGAAAACATCATACTTGAGATATCAGATACACTGTCAAATGAAGCCTTGAAACCCTTGCCACGATTGATGTCATTAGTTGAATGGAAATCTACAGTTATAACGGATGAGCTTGAAGTGAAGAAAGGAGGAATATTCTTTCCACAATATTTCTTTTGAAGTACTCGTGATTCCATATCCTCACCGTCATAAATGGCAACATAATCCTTGAAAAAATAAGATTACACGGATTCAATAAGTTGGAATAAATCTGAGTTTGAATATTAATTAAGTATCCATCTAGCAAACTATTTGTTTTCTCTTTAAGTGGCTCTCCAATTCATCCTGCCATCTTCATATCTTCTAATCCCTCCTCTCACCTTCCTATTTCGCCTCCTGCCCCCTGCCATCCAAACGTACCGCTGATAAAAATAGTTTTAGAAAAGTGAACAATAAATAAACACTTACTCCTGTACAGTTGTCTGACTCTTCTAGATCAAATGTTGAGAATGTGAGTCGAACTTTTAATTCTTCTGGCCTACTTCTCAATGTCCATCTACATAATTTATTGATTGGATAACTTTCAGGATAGTAAGGTGTTTGAAGGCTACCAGAACCTAATAGGTCGCCTCCACAGGCTAAAATAATATTGAAAGATTACTTGGTAATAAAACTTGTACCTATCAATGAAAATTCATTCAAAATTCTTCTAGAGTAAATTAAAAATGAGTAGAGAGGTAAATTAAGGTACATTGGTATCACTTACTTAATCCTAAGGACTGGAACTTCACTGAAAATCCAAAGCCTCGTGTCTCATCACCATTTGAAACGAATCGAAGATACATTTTCTTGTAAGGTGCAGTGTATTGGTCTGGTATTTCATTTCCACAAAGTCTCTTCACAAGAGTTTGGTTTACATCATTATTCAATATCTATAAATAGATTTAGATGATGCGGTAAAAAGGACAGTGAATGGAAGATCACAAAATATGGAACCTCTGATCTGGCAAAGTAAAATAATCATCAAATTGAAATGAATTTGACTCAATGTAATGATTCAAAAGAAGAGTAGGTAACCAGATCATAAGAAAGTACATAGTTGAAATATATTCACCCTTCCCAACGATGGCCTTGGTTGAGCAGGGTGAATAAATGAGCTTTCTAAAAGGAAAATCTTTTCCAAATTTGAATATAAGTGAGAAATACTTGAAAAACAAAACAAGAACAATAAATCAAATAGCATAAAAAGTACAGTAATTTAATGATATACCAATAAATAAATATATAAATAATAAAGACCTCAACATAATCTCCACTTTCTGTACAGTCATCTTTTGACTCGCCCATATCGAACTTTTCAAATTTCAGATGAACTTGTTTATTTTCAGGAATGTCAATTTGATAAAGACAATCCAAATTCTTAGGATACATTTCTCCATCCATGGGGGAATTGATTGTGCCCTCAGAACCAAAGTAATGGCCCCCACATCCTGAACAAAAAGTACGAGTTTAAATAAAAATGGAAATCAGACATAAACAAGAAAAACAAAAGATGAAAAGAGTAAAAAAAAAATTAAGAAAAATACCAATTTTCCAGTTTGCTTTGAAACCAACAAATTCACCATTTGATGATTTCTCACTCTTAAACTTGACATACATTTCACGTTCTGTCGACTTGAGTGCATTTTTCCCTGGTAGGTTGCTACCACAATATCGGCCAATCAAATTGCTATTTGCAGTTCCATCTGATCTCACCTCAACATATTCTGTATTACATGAAGTGGAAGATGACATATTGAAAACATCAAATTCCAACTCAACGACATAATGCTCAGGAACTTTGAGTTTCCATTCACATAATGCAGAGTTGGGGTAAGGAGCAGGATATTCAGGGGAAGTTATCATCGCAGTTACTGATTCATCTGTAAGTTCTTCTGCACCTCCACAACCTGTGTGATAAAAAAGTTGATTACGAGATAACAGAAATAACCTGATAACTAACACTATTTATGAATCACATTAATCTAAATAGTTTAGGGAAGCTTGATTAGAATGATTTTTTCATCCGAAAAAGCATTAAAAATCACTTCTAGAAAAATTAAATGGCTAAAAAGAGATAAGAACTGTTGGTTCACAAGAAACACAGGTTCCTGAAACCTTCCTTCCTGTCCTGTTTAATTATCCGATTAAAACTTTGTCTTTGGTTACAATTGCTTTCTATACTTTTTCATGATTATTACCGAATGTTTTTCAATACTTGGAAAAAATTTATGTCTCAGAAAAACTTTTCCCAAATCTTATTACAGAGTCAGAAATAAGTCACAAAAATAAAATATAAGATACCTGCAGATACTTCTTCATACTGAAGTGAAAAACCACCTTTGTTATTTTCATCGTCACTAACAAATTTAACATAAACTTCAAACTCTGTGGAGTTAATTAACTGTGTATCCTCCATACTGCAAACCTTTGCTAATAAAGAGCTTTCATCTGGACCGTTATATATAGCAATATAATCCTTGGTGCAATTTACTGTGTCTTCGATCTTTAACTCATTGAATTTGAGCTGAACGCGTGCTCCAGGAGTAACTTTGATATGCCAGTCACACTGAAGATTATCAAGGTATGAATCACCGGATTCAGTCTTTGGAGGTGAAATTACGCCTTTCGTGGCAGTAAAGAGACCACCACATGCTGTTAAAGAGTGAAAAGAAAAGAAAAAATTAGTTTCCATCACAAAAAAATGTAAAGAATGTTATTGGGAAGTCTCATTTTCACTTATCCTTATAAATGCTGTTAATGAAAACCACATCCTTGCAACATTATTTTGACTGTTTCTTTAAGAAAATTGAAGGTTATATCATCTAATCATACATCCTGGTTCCCAAAATGGAAAAAGATATAATAAGAATGTAATTCACCTGTTTTGTAACCAATGTTGAAACCACGGCCAGTTCCAACAAAACCTGACACGAACTCAACTGTCATTCGATTGGAGCTTGATTTGAATGTTCTAAATGTTTCTCTTACGTGACAAAGTTGTGCCAGCTGGATTCGTTCATTATTTACATAATCAAAAATATTGACATAATCAAAACAATACAAAAATCCAAAATCGTAATATTGTACATCTAAATCGTTGATTTTCAATTCAATTAAAGATCCTTCATTACTTGTGATATCCCACGAACAAGTTTTGCCCATTTCGTAGTTATTTGGGTAATCAATTGAGGTAAAATTTTTCGAATCAACAGAAGCAGTAAGTGACTCACCACATTCTGAAATAAATATCTTCATACTTTAACACATAGTTTGTAGAAACTAAAAAAGATAAACTAAAATTAACCTACTCTGCACTGAAGTCTCATATCGAAGTCTAAAACCATGTTTTCGAATTGAAGTATCTGAATTAAAACTGATAAATAGACGGTTTCCAGATGATGTGTATGGTGGAGGAAGATCTGAACCACAATACCATCCATTCTGAAATTAGTTACACAAAACATTAGTGACAACATACTTCAAACAGAAGGGCATATGTGACCATAATCACGACGTTTTAACAGAATATCTACTGAAAAGACAGAAGTAATGGTCTCATTTTCTATATAACACATAAAACAATTAAGTTACGCCATTAAAGTTAAGCCATTAAAGCAAGTTAAGGCATCAAAGTTAAATAAAGAATTACCCCTGGTGTGGCTTGAAAGTCTTCTGTCAGAATCACCATATCAGCTGCACACTGGATATCTTCTTGAACATCAAATTCCTCAAATGTTACAGTGATGACAGAATCGGATGGTGCATCAATCGTAAAAAAGCATTGCATATTGTTTGGATAAAAGTTAGGATAGTTTGGTGATTCAATATATCCATTTGATTTCTGGATAACTTGTTCGGCGCAGTCTACAGTACAGTAAAAAAACCTATCACAAAATGTTTCTAATTAATAATAATGATGTTTGTATGCTTTAAATCAAAAAAAGAAGCAACTTCCAAAAGTTAGAGCCAAAATCCGAAACAACCTTGGAGCTTAAAAAGATAGTTAGTATTTACAAGGAGTTTACAACCTTGCCTTTTAGGAATAGATATATGAATTTCATATAAATTAAAATAATGAAAAAAAAAAAAAAAAATTCATACCCGCTTTGTATCCTATTCGGAAATATTTTTTGATACCATCATCAGCAGCAACGTATCGAATAAAAAGTTCATTTGTTTCCAGTCGGAAACTCTGTAAGTTAGAGTTTGTACATCTATGTGTGATGAGCTTATCAAGCGTACTACTTCCTTGATAGATTTCAAGATAATTGTCATTGCAGTCACCGTTCCCAATGTCAAAATCAATATAATCAAATGTAATTGAGCTTCCTTCGGATGTCTAACAACAGAAAATAAAAAAAATTACTAAAATTATCAAGATCAACTAAAAAAGAAAACAAATATTAGAATTTTTTTTTAATGAATCTCTGAAAAGAAAGAAGAATTTTCTTTATGGAAAAAAGATTTTAAATGTCTAGTTCCTAAGGTTACAGGGATTATTAAATCTTTAGAAAATCTTACTGCAATTTTCCTGTCTAATTTTAAGAAATTCATACTTAAGAAACTATTGAGGTTGATAACATTGCTAGTTGGGTTTTCCAGACGTTATACTATTGATATCAACATATTCTAGACACATAAAAAAACCTTTAAACTTTTCTATTTATATATAAAATAAACTTACCTTGATATGCCATTCACAAGATTGAGCTCCAGGAACTGGATTCCTAAATCCAGGACTTGCAATTTCTCCCTCAAACCAATTTATCGAATACCCACATTCTATATTTAAAGAACAAAACCGATACTCAAAAATAACTCTACCTACAGGATATTGAAAGCTAAAAAGCACATAATGAAAGCAAACTAAAAAGCTTCATAAATAATAAATAATTCAAAGTACGGTAGACAAACTTACTGTCATTGAGTAAACCATATTGTGCTTTGAAACCAAGCTTTTCAAGATATGATGAGGATTTGAAAGTTATCCTCAATTCATTTCCTATGGAAACATACTCATGCGGTAACTTGGTCCCACAATATTTATACTGAATTTCAAAACCTTTTGGATCATCAATCTAAAATCAAAGTAAAAAAAAGTAAGTTATTGAAAACAAGAATGAAAATTTCACAAAAAATTACTATTTTGAGTATTTTTATGACATTTTTATTAATGTATATTATTTATTTTGAAATTGCAAAACTTTCATACTACACTCACGTTGTTAAATTTCAGGACTATTCTGGATGGTCTATAGAAAATGTACAACAAAACCAGAAAAAATTTGTATTTTCAAGTGTTTGTAGTATTTGCAGTCAGTGCAAACCATTAATTTCAAAAAATTGAATCTAAACCAATGTGTTTTTAATAAAATGTTACAGTTTTTGAAAGTTTTTGATAATATTTCAATTTATTCAGATTAAATTGCTGGTGTTCAATCTCTGTTGTGAACTCATAATAGTGAGAACAAGTAATCAGTTATTGAACACAATAAAAGATTTTGTCATTAAAATTGACTTGATATAAAAATCATCAAAACTTATTACAAAATTGTTCTTATTTCTTTCACCAACGGCAATTGATTTTCTTACAAGTAGAAAAAAAGTATAACATTATCACAACCAAAATTACGCACAAGTGTGCAAGTAAAAGTTATTCAAGCTCCTTCATATGAACTTAAGCTGTATTATCACTTGGGATCCCTTTAATTAAAATCTCATTCAAAAATTCAATCTATTGTGGAAGACATTTTAATATCTGTGGATTAATGTATTTGATTCATCACCACCTAGCACAACCAAAACCCTTATTAAACCCATATATCATCAGGTTGTCTTGTGGAATAACTATTTTACACAGGTTTACACTATGCTGTACACCAGGCTACTGTCATTGACTACTGTTGACTCTCGTAATAAACATACCAAAATATAATCATCTTCTTCACATGAAATATCCATAGATAGAATTTTGAACGTGATTCGTTCATCCGGTTTGGCTTCCAGTACCCACTCACATGTCCCCTGTTCATAGTAACTTGGGTAATGTAAACTTTGAAGATAATCATCACCATCAACTTGAATTTTTCCACCGCAAGCTAAATAAAAATGAAAAATGTAAAATAAACAATTGAAGAAGATTTCAAACTGATAAATCACAATTTCCATAATATATATACCATACTGTACATAATCAATTTAGGCCAATAATAGAGAATAAATAGTTGTCCATAAAAGACAAAAAATTATTAATACCTCTGTTATATTCAATATTGAATCCTTTGCTTTTTTGATCATTTTTCTCTGATATAAATTTAACTGTAACTTCATTCCCTGTTGACAGATAATTCTCTTGTTTTTGGCTGCCACAATATTTTTTAGCTTCATTAGATGCTTTGTCGGTAACTTCCAAATAATTATCGCTAAAATTTACAAAAACAAAAACTTTTTATAAACTATCTCACCGGTTTATACTGGTGTTAACTTTTGTCTGTAAAATCATTTAGTCAAAAAAGTCAGTCTTCTTATTAATTTGAACCAATAAGAAAACTTGTTCACCGCCAAACAATGACTTGTTATTTTAAAAGATGGTATCAACAAAATATAACATACTTGCAATCGCTGCTCAAATCTAAATCTTCAAATTTCAATTCAATCAACTTATTTTCATCATCTTGAATAATGTATTCACATTCAACTTTACCATCAGCAAATGGTGTTGGATAGCCAGGGGAATGTATGAAACCGTGATGGGATTTGAAAGTACCACCACAACCTGAAAATTTTTTTTAAACTATATTTTCATTTCAGTCAGAAAAACACAACAGGTTGCAAACATTATTACAAAGCAAAGTAGCATTATTCAGTACTTGATTACTTATTAAAAAGTTTATTTTATTAAAAAATTACCTCCGTCAATCTCTTTGTAATTTATTTTGAAACCCTTGGCTACATCAAACTTTGATGTTTGAAAATTAATGTAAACATGATTAGATGATGACTGTATCGTAACACCAGATTTTTTCAAGCAATATCTGCCAAGAAGCTGATCAGTCATACTGCCTCCATTGTATACAGCAACGTAATCATCAAAGCAATCCGCTGCCAAATCAATATCACTAAAAGTTAATTCTACCCTCTTTCCTTCACTGACCATGATTTTCCAAACACAATTTAAGTTATTTGAGTAGCGGTTAGGGTATCCAGGTGTCATTATTTCACCAGAAGAACCAGTGTAGTCTTGTGTACAACCTAACATACAAATAAATTTTAAATGTATATTAGCAAAATGGATATGGATAACTATATAAAGTTGGGCTAATACATTTATTTAAAGAAAACAAGTATTCGAAACAACCGTAAATATTCTGTATGTTTTCTCCCGGGGGTATATTAAGGATATTTAAAAACAGGGAAGAAATAAGGGATGAGTTTAGGTAATTTTTTCAGAAATGGGGCAGAAAAAGATGATTTTAACAATAAAATGGTTGATTTTTGCTTGACAATTCTATAGAATTACACTCTATTGGCTATATTTTGTATAAAAATCCCTTCTCACTGTCCAAAAGCATCAGTTTCTTGTAAAAGCACTGCGAACACAGGGAATTTCGCGCAAAACCAAGGAATTTCTCACAGGGAAGAAATAAGGGTTCTTCACCAGAATATTTACTATTGATTGAAAAAAAAAGACCATAACTTCAGGCTTATCAGATTTTTATCTCTTGCATATTCGCTTTCTTTAACTTCAACAGTACAAAAACTAAGAAAAGTTTGTTTACATCATACATCAAATGTTTCACTTAACATGACATACCTTCAATTTTATAGTCAAGCGAAAATTGATTATCAGTTTTGGTATTTATCCTGAAATAGTTGAGTACAACTCTTGCCCCAGGACTTGATTTGATCATTTTTCCTTGCCATTCACTTCCACATAACTGAATGGTTCCATTTTCTGTACCGGTAATGTTGACATGATCTCCACTAAAAGTAAAATAAAAGAAATTATGCATCAATTTCTGCTTGTTTCCCATAAAAGCAAAACTTTAGCTCCTAAAGTTGCAAATAAGATGATATTTTGGCACAAAATATAGATTAATTCAAAATTATTTCTAAAAGTTCTATGAATTTCACAAAAAGTCTTTATAATGGTTCGACAAGATATCTGAAATAGTTGAAGAAGTTGATTGAAAATTTATATGGCAAGTATCGGAGCAAGTATAAAAAAACTATTGGAAAAATCAAGAATGACATTAAGAATTGAAAAAGTTATTCAACTTACAAGCATACTTTACGGCCTGCACTATCTGATACAATCTGACCAACAGAAAAAGTTTTGAACATCAACGTTACAACATCATCAGAGGAAGTTGATAATATAGAATAAGTGCAATTTCTCAATTCTTTTGGACTGTTGATACTTCCTGAACGCTCTTTATACATCCCACCACAAACTTAAAATAATGAAAATGCAAATAAGATTCAATGTCACAAATAAGATGCATTTCATAAGTAAACTCATGAAACTGTTTCTTTTTCATCATTTCAAAACGTTTTACTAAAAGGAATTTCTAGGTGAAAAAAATGATGTAAACACAAAAATATACTCTACTGGGTATTACTAACCCAAGGTATCCTTAAGTAATGATTTGATTTGACTCATTTAAGATACAGTAATGAAACAATTAAACCAATACAACTAGTAAACAAATGATATATCAACATAGAGGTCATATTTCTAAAACATTTTAAATATAGTAATAAAAAAATATACAAAATAATTTTGGAAATGTAAATATCATTGCTGACTTTTTACCAGATGTTTGCAAACATATACAATCAAATGGAAGGAACCTACACATGCAATTAAGAAAGCATATAACAAACACTTTAAAAAACAAAATATGTTTATATACCTTGAAGGAAATTTAAAGCGAACCCTTTATCTTCAATGGAAGAATCTGTTTTGAATCGAATTAGCATATTTTCTTGCGTAGAACTTGTTAACGTAGCAGTATCAAGTAGGAGACTACCACAATACTCTCTGAGAAGAGGGTCACTTCTTCGGTCACCATTGTATATTTGAAGAGCATCGTTTTTCGAACAGTCTTCAGATTTTTGAAGATTTAAGTCATATACATAAGCTGCTATATAACTATCTTCTTTACCGCTGATTAACCATTCGCAATCCATATTAGGCTTATAATTTTCTCTACCATAATTTGGGGACATTATTGCACCAAACTCCTCATTTTCATAAAACTGTCCACCACAGACTGAAAATAAAGATTCAAGGTGAAAGTTTGACATATAATGAAAAATGGAATTCAATCTTGGAAATTCTCCTTTCTAAAATCTTGAAACTTTGAGACATTCTTTTTTGAATGTAGAATTTACTTCTGGTGCAAAATTACAGAGAAAATCAAAATGTAATAGAAAGAAAAAGTATATAAACCATTTGATCCAGCAATATATTTCAACTTGAAATCAGTTCGGTATGATCCTTTGGTACTTTTATAAACGATCAATATTGAATTTCCTCTAGCTGTAATATTTCTTGGTAACTCACTGCCGCAAAACGTTTGTCCATAATTGTCGTCTTCAAATCCATTATAATATACTTTTACGTAACCTTTCTCACAGTTATCAGATTTAGGGAAATTAAAACTTTCAAATGAAAGCATGATGACATGACCAAAATTCGAAACGATTTTGTATCTGCATTCATTATCCAATGATTCTTCATTCCCATAATTCGGAGAAGTAAACATACCACTGTCTGATGCTAATGTTTGATCACATCCTAAAACATTGACAACATTAAAAACATTTTAAAACAGAAGAGTATCAGCAACAAATAAGCAACGCTTTGATATCAAACATACTGTAAATAAATGGAATTAAATAATATTTAAATGGTGAAAAACAGAACTAACTTTCTAAATGTTCAAGGCGCACAAGGCAAGCACATAGCAAAGTATTTTGTTTTTGTTTATGTCACCTAACTACAACAAATTAGCTAATAAAAAGTGGCTCTTGTCTCATGTTACTGGTTGTAAATCGAAATTTGTTATTTATGTTCAGATTCCCTTTAAAAAGAGCAAAATAAACAAAATTCTCTACTAAACAAACTACCTTTAGCCTTTTTAATTGCTGTCCATTGAACAGAAAATCTTGCATCTTTAGCTGAAGAATTTGCATGTCTGGTATGTACAAGACTCAAAGTTGAACCTGATGATATTACAATAGGTGGTAATTCTTCACCGCAAAAACGTCCCATATGACCTTCTTGATATGATAGGATTTTATCATTTTCAGAAATCCCATCATAAAGAGTTATGTACTCACTAGTACACATATCTGAATCTTGACTATTTGTTATATTGAATTTTCCAATTTGAAGTTGAATGACATAATCATCACTTTCTGATGAGACTATATAACTACAGGAAAACTCATCTGGGAAATCGGCAATTTCTCTTGGAGATGCAAATGATCCTACCATGCCAGTGAAAAGTCCGCCACATCCTGTAGAAAATTTCGAAATTTAATAAAATAGGCTATGCATCGCAAAACCATTCATTTCCCAAACCATGTTACTCTTTTTTCTGTCTACTAACATACTGTAACAATGTAATTTAAAATACATCATAGAGTGGGGAATGCTTAGCTTGAGCACTAATTCTCGATAGAAACTGACAATGGAATAAGCAGTATTAGATGTAAAAGAGCAAAAACAATAATTGATACAAATAGATGGCTTTGAAAGCAAAAAAATTGTTTACGTTTGCCTCTTTTATGCAAACAAAGATAAAGGCTGTATTTTGTAAAAGTCTGCCTTCCAAGAATCAAATTAGAAGCAAACTGTTCGCAGGCAAAACAACATTTTGAAACCCATCTTTACCAAAGAGGTTCCTTTGGAACCACATCACTATATTCTTTTTATACAGACACACAATGAAAAGACTGAAAATGCAAGGCAATATATCTTGTTTTTCCTTTCATGTTCTGGTAGGAAGAAGGAAAGATGATAACTTTCTAAAATGCTTACCTGCTATTTGTTCTTTCACTTTCACTTCAAATCCTTTATATCCATTAGTACCATCTGATGAAAATGCAATCGTCATACTGTTAACTGTTGAATATATAGGTAATGGTAAATTATCGCCACAAAGTTTTTTTAACAATCTTCTATTAGATTTAGCTTCTCCGTCATAAACTGAAACATAATCATGATCACAAGAATCATGACCTTCAAGATTAAAATCAGTGAAATGTGCAACTAAGAATTTGTCTTTAGAGCTTATCATCCATACACAGTTACGTTTTGCTTTATATGATCGAGGATAACCTGGTGAACGTATCACGATTTCTTTATCTTCCATAAAATCAAAACTGCCGCCACATTCTGTACAAACATAAATAGATTCAATTAATCTTTGACAAAGTAAATTTTCAGAATGAGAGTCATAGTAAAAATTGTATTTCTTAAAGATTCAGGGCATTAAAGGCACTCTTTCCATGATTAGAGAAATAGATAAAAAAAAATTCTTTTCTTGAGATATTTCTGGTTATTTAGTTTGAAAATGAAGGTCCACTGATAAAATTCATAAGATGACAATTATACATGCCTGCTAAAGAACATTTAGAAACAAATATCTGTTCAAGGAAAGTAAATAGCTTTCTTATACATCTTCACTTTCACATGTATGTAATTTTAAGAAGTAAGTGCAGAGAAAATCTATGAAAAGCTAATGAATATATTCTTACCAGTATCATATTGAAGACCAAAGGAAAGTCCATCTTTCCCTTTAATTACTGATTTAATTACAATTTCTTTTGCCCTTATTTCAAAAACGTTATCTGTTGAATCAACATCAATTTTGTCATAATCAGATAATTCTCCTCCATCAGATGTTTGAATTTGGATTAAATTTTCAACGCCTGATCCTTTATTGTTCAATACAACATTACTAAACTTCAGCATAACTGTTTCTTCAAACTCATTGTTAATAACCCAAACGCATTGGCCTTGCTGCTTGGATGAATATTGAACACTACCTGAAGAGTCTTTTAATTCTTCACCGCAGTTTGCTGCAAAAAATAAAGGATGGGCACTCAACATCGTACAGTAAAAAAAAAGTGTATTAACATGGTGTATAGTGTGTTAAGTGAATTGGAATCCTGCTCACTTTTTCAGTATTGTGAGTAAATCTATGTACAGTAGTTTAAGTAACATCAGAATTTATTTTCACTTATTTTTTTTTATTTCTTTGCCGTGTTGTATCTAATGCTACAGCATACGGAAAAAATCAAAATACCATTTTGGACAGCAGTATAATACATCGACCATCCAAAACCAATCGGGACATCGCCAGTTTTAAATGTAATTTTCAATTCATTTGAACTTGAAAGAAAATTCACATTGTTTTCATAACCACATATTGTTTTATCATTTTCTGGTAACATAGGGTCAGATACCTAAGAAACATAAATAAAAACACAACTTAAAATTAAACTCCAAAAGGTAGTGAACAGAAGCAATAAAAGCAGTAAATAATAAAAGTACCAAAGAAAGTGTTGCATAACAATGTCGAAAGAAATAACATATTTTGAGGGAATAAGTATTTATTAACTACAATATAGATGTTTAAACTCTCCAAAAGGTTGGGCAAGATATGTCTAAACATAGACAATAAAACAATAACAACAGAATAAAAGAATAAAAAAAATAAGAAAGCAGAAAATATCATCGCCTATTGAAAAGAATTACCGTCACTTTTCCATTTTCGTCACAGTCAGCACCTATATACATTCCTGCAATAAACATGCTGATAATTTTAGTTTTGTCTACTTCTATCGTCCATGTACACATTATTCCAGGTGGATAAGCTGCTGGATAACCAGGTGACATAATAATCCCTTGATTGTTTTTAAAATTTCTATTGCAATCTAAAAGAAAGGTGTCTAAGGTAAAATGAAGGAAGTAAAAAATTTTGTCTTAACAAAAAGTTGTTTCTAGTAATTAAAAATTTAGGTTGAAGAAATATCTTGACACTAATTACCTGCAGGTTTTGGAAGTTCGCAGTTTTTCCCAAACCATTCAGCTGTACACATGCACATGGGCATACTATTTTTTATTTCACAATTTCCACCATTTTGACAAGAAAGTGACGAACATTCTGATGAAACAGGAGTATTACATTTTTCACCAGTGTACCCATATTTACACATACACGTATATGGTTTCTAAAATATAATTTGGCATAATTTTTACACTGTGTTACCCTAAGTAACAACATTTACAAATCTAAAAGAAATTCATTGAATCATATTGGCAAATGAGCATCCCAAAATATTTATAAAAGCTGAAACATGCATCAAACGTAACATAAACAATAAATCAATACGAGTAAGAGCTTAAATAGTTCAGTCAATTCTCATAAAGACAACCATACTCTGCAGTATAAATAATCATAATAATAAGCATAGTGATATCGGATATCATAGAATCTGTATGGAAACTTATTTTCATCAAGTCACTAGAGTGTTCTTACTTGCAAATTTAATTTGCAAACATGTTTTTATAACTACTTTCAAATGACTTACTTGCACAAATACAATATTTTTCTGTGGTCAATTTGAATATAGACAAATGGCCACTGCAGTACTGTATTTGCACAAACCTTCCTAAACCATTATGAAAATCTAAACTTTGTTTTAATAGAATATTACGCAAAAAAAATGTTTCTATAGATATTATTGAAAAGTAGAGTAATGGCTAAAAAAATGAAATTAATAATATCTCACCTCCATCCCTGGTGTATTTATGCAGACACCATTTCCACAGTCTGTTGTTTTCATCTCACAATAAAGGTACTAAATCAAAAACAATTTGTCATTGTGATGGTTGATTAGGGGCCTTGTAATAAAGTATTTAAACTATGAAAAAATGAAAACTATAATATTTATAGTATTACAACTGATACTTTGACAAAACATTATTACTATTTCTTTCTATTTCTTATAAAAACCTTTACAAAATGTTAATTGGTTGGTCTATGAAGTTTTGCTCAAAGGATTTGCAATAACAAAGTCTAATTCTTGTTGAATAAAATCGTGAAATGACTTACATCTTTGAGTTGACCAACTTCCATTTGGTTGGATTCAACCTGGAAATATTAAAATCAAAAATATTTAATGCTAGCTCAAGTCACCTGAAGTACATCAGAGTATATATCTAAAAAACCTACATCTTTCTGTAAACCCTTTATTGAAAGGGATGGTGTGAAAACCAAATCTGTATCTCCTTGCAGATCAATTGATATATTTCTATTTTCACCACTTTGAATTTTAAGTGCGCCGTCATTTGTGAATATTTTTGGAGCTCTGCAAACGAAAGAAAAAAACCTTTAATTAAGCTGAATTCTCTTGATATTGATGTCAATATTGTAAGTTAAAATAGCAAGTTTTAAAGGTAAAAATCATAAATCAATGTTCTACTGTGCTCAAGACAAAAATGCTAGTTTGAAAACTATTAAATATAGCAGTAAGGTAGTACAATACAACCAGGAAAAATCAAGAAAATATTTAACATCAGCTGGAAGAGATTATTTCTTTTTTTTTTTTGTTACAAAAGGATCTTAAAATTTTATAATCTTAACTTAATTCTATTATCAGTATCAAATAAGGGTTACATTTAAAAAGTTAAGTCCAAAAGGCCAAAGAGTACTTTTTTATAGCTCAAAAGGTAGAAGAGAAGAAGGTGGAAAACAATAAGAAATAATTAAATATTAAATAATGGAATGTTATTGCGCAATTTGTTTATTAATATTGTTTTTGAAATCAAAATAATAAATAATTTTGTTTAAGGATACTGTAACTGAAGAATTTGATGAATTTATGAAATTTTGGATTTTCACATCATTTTGTAGAGAAAAAAATTCTCTTTCGAACAGTATAATTATTTTTCATAAATCCTATTTGGAACTTCTCTTCTTTTGCCAAATAAAATTATAAAATGCTATCTTCTTAAAAAAAAACTTTCAAGAAATATATCAATTCTTATAAAAACTCTTCTTCGCATGGATAAAAATATAAAAATGCTGTTA
>JANSTP010304807.1:0-17330 GCA_025330745.1 Cladonema radiatum | reverse complement strand
CTTGAATTTTAGATCTATATTGCAATGATACATCTTTCCATTACAAAATAAGATTCATTTTTCAACACGTTTCGTACGGTTAAAAAAATTCTCATAGGCTCATACCTTGGAGTCCCTAACTTTTTTCGTGTACATGCATGCAGTTGCCCCTTCTGAATTTTAAAAGGTTTATGTTTAGTGAACTTGTCATGCAAAAATCCTTGAGAAAAAAACGAATTTTATATTTTGACAAAAATTCATTTTTTTGAGTCAAATATGTGACAAACACCCTAGTATTTATCTGAAGAGCCCTGGCACATATAAGGAAATCCAGAGAAGATTGTTTCTTAATTTACCATGTAAAAATACACTTTTAAAATATATCAACTTTACAGATCCGATGTGTGGTTTTAACAGTGACATTATTTGTGAACTTGGGAAAGAAAGTGAAAGTAACTATACAGAGGAACATCAGAAAAATTGCTCTATTGTATTCGACAAAATGAAGATCAAAAGTGGAATTGTATTTTGCAAGTCCACAAGAAAGCTTGTTGGTTTTACTGATGTAGGTAATACGAACAATTTAATCCAGGAATTTTCCAAGGAGGTGACTGTCAACACTGAAGTTGAATCATCAAGTTTTAATGACATTGCACAGTATGTTATAACTGCTATTTTAGGCTGCAAAATTTTCTTCTTTTGTGATGTTCCACACCTGTTAAAGACAACGCGTAACAACCTTGAAAGAATTCGTTTTCCTTCTTCTTTCATTATTTGAATGCAATGCATATAGTTATTTACAAGCTATTTTTTTCCCTTGTATATTCCAAAGTTAACAAGTGCAAACTCAAATTATTTTTCAGCTTTACCAATTGTTTTGTTGTTTTAATTACAGTTTTTTCATTTAATACAGATTCTTATAATATCTTTAAGTAATTTTAATTTACTTCTCCCCCAATACCTTGAATTTTTGTCATGAAAGCCATTCTGAATATAGTTAAAGTGAATATATAAAGTGACTTATTTAAAGTGTTAGTGTACTTAATGATGTAGTTGGATGAGCAGAAGATGGGGTGGCATCAAATTGTAAATATGTATGAGTGGGATACTTTCGGAATGTCAGATGCTACGGGATTAAGGTACAGTCATAAATTGCTAGAAAAACACATTTATTTCAACTCCAATACGAGAATGAGGGTGAAAATGGCAGCACAAGTAAGTAGAAATGATTATTTTTGTGTCTGAAAACACCATGGAGGATTGTTCCTTATTTATCTAAATCAGACCTTTTGTTTTAACTAGTTTGTGCTCAAAATTTTGAGCTAACAGAACTTCCTTAAAAATTTCAGAAGAATTAGAAAAAATGGTATTTGAAAATTCGCTTCCTTCTCAAGATAAAATAATTTAATATTACAAAGATAATACAAATAAATGAAATGATGAATACCTTGGATGGCATCATTAGTCACAGGCTCCTTTTTGTTCTTGGTTGTGTCAATATTGACAACAATAAACTTTAAAGTCTCCTGAGTGGGCTAAGTTCGAGAGATAAAAACCTTTTTTCTTCTTTATACAACTAATTTATTATATTTGTTTTCATACATAGTTTCAATAGTGGAGTAAATACAGGGTTAGATGAAGAAGTAACTGTAATTTCTGGTCATTTAATTTTTAGGTTTTGAGTTAAACAACAGTATGTATGCTGGAGGAACAAGGCTACATATCCGCCAAGTCGCTAAGGGAATTCATCAGTTTCATAGACAAGTTCTTCGATTGCATGAATGTATCAAAATTGGAGAATAAAACAAAGAAGAAAGAACTTGATCCTTACAAAATGAGAAGCGACTAGAGATTTGAGGTGATTATTCGATACTATCTTACTATACAAGGAAATATAAATAAAAACAATTACAAAAACCATTTCTTCCACTCTCCATTTTTGGGATGAAAACAATTAGAAAACTAATCATTCCGACTAACTTCCCACTGGCCTTTGAATATTGACATTTTTTAGAAGAAGGTTTCGTGTATTGGGTCTTGTCTATTTTTAAAAAAAATCAATTGCTTTCTTCTTTAATGGTTGCGAGGAAGATTTTTGAAGTTTTTGGAAGATTGGGAAGAGGAAACACATTGAGACAAATAACTGACGAAAGAGGAGCAAAATCAACTGTGCTTAAGCAAGCAAACTTTAGAATTTTCCAAGATTTTTCATTTGTCGTTTTTTCAAACAATGTACAGTAAGCAATCATATTTATTTTAAGATGCACTTTCAATTGTTCTGCTACGAGGCATATTGAATATCGATCAAAATTTTGAAAAATTTCAGTAGAAGCACAAAAATAATTCTATATTTTCAGGATAAAACAATGCGAGGAAAAGGTGTCAAAATATTAAATTTTCGAGTAAAATGAAAAGGTATTGCATCTCTAAGAAACAAGTATCCCCTTCCCACTTTTCTTTATTTTTTATTTTTATTTTTTATTTATCTATTTATTTCTTTATTTTTTTTGCTTTAATTAATACTTTTGTTGCACTAGACCATTGTTGTTGGCAGAAAATCCAGGCAAGTTTATTCTTCCTGAGAAATTTTGCCCATATCCACTCGAAGAATATTTTTCCAAACAAAGACAAAGAGGAGGAGCTAACGAGAATCCATCACTACAAGACGTTAATAGGAACTTCGTTGCATTAACCGTTACAGGAAGTGATTTGGTAAAATTTTTCTCAGGGAACACTCGTAGCAGACAAAGAGAACAAGAGACAATAGATATGCATGACTTACCACTTCCCCCAGCAAAGAAAAAAAAAAGAATGGAAAACCAATAATTGTTCTTTCCGTAATTAATAATTTTGTATCCGTAACCAATGATTTTGTTTTCCGTTGTACATTATTTATACCCTTTAAAGTCTGTAATTTTCAAAAATCCCCCCAGACCTTATTGAGACTCCCCTGGTTATTTTATGATTGGAATTTAGTATGATCATTTTTACATCATTCTATGAAAATAATTGTTCCTTGACGAGTTCTAAGCATATAAATTGCTCTTCTCTCTTTAAAAAATACAAAAACCTGTTGTTGCTTTTTATAACGGCCACCTCGCCTTGTTTAGTAAGATCAAACCATTTACAAAATTTTTTGAAAGACTCGTATCCCAATTCGTTCAGACCCTCCTGGGCACTTTGTTATAACATTTCTTAATGTTGTTGCATTTCCGAAAATTTTTTAAAAAACGGATTTTTTAAGAGTTTGACTTTTTTAGTTTGATTCGACCTGAACGAAAAAACGATTGTCTTTAAACATTGATTTTCTTTGTTTCGGGAATTTGTATTTGTATTTCGGGAATTCGGGTCTTTGTATCGGGAATTGGCGATTATTTATATATATATATATTCTCAGTTTAAGTCATATGTATGTTAAATACATTTTTGTTTTCTGTCATTCTGTTGTAACTTTAGGAATATTGGGTTGTAAGCGAGCTTTAATGGGATCTACTAAAGTAAATAAAATGTTGTGTCAAAATTTATTCTTTTTAATGCATCTCCAGTTAATGACCTGAGGGCCCAATTAACCCTCTGCAGCCTGAGCTCTTTGAAGCTTTGAAATTGATATTTGAAATTTCTCAAGACTAAGCCCTCTTCAATATCTCCAGAATTAGTAAAGTCTTGACCAATAGACTATACATGGTGATAGACCAATCTACCATACACTTTGGTATGCTTACAAATTCTCTTGGTCTCTTTAACTTGATGTCATCCTTTTTATTCTGATCAACAAAAGCTTTTTTCATGTGGTTTTCACTAAACAGTAGCAAATTAAAAACATGTTAACATATATTATGAGCTTTTAAAAAGCGTTGCAGGTCTGGACTTTTTCGTCAAAAATTTAGTCAAATTGTCAAAAGTGACTCCCCGCTGAGCAAAAAGGGTACACTCTGGTCACTAATAAACGTCCCCTGTCCCTGCTAAAAAAATTCGACGTTTTCGAAAATTCTCCACCCAGGACATTGTTTTTCCAGACTACTCCCACCCCTGTCGACAAAACTTTTCAAAGTTTAGAAACTATTTCATAGCAATATTTATAGCAAACTTCAGATTTTTTGGTTTTATCAACATAAACAAAAAAACCCAACTCCTTCTGCTATTCCAATCCCCCAGGCTATTATTTCTCAAGATTTTTTCAACCCCCCTCCCTACCATTGCCGTCCCCCAGTCCATTAGAGACAAGAAAGCCTGCCGACAGGCAAAATGAACGTAGCTACCTAAATACCGTTATGTTACCGTTGACGACCGACGTGTTAAAGAGTCAAGCAAGTGAATTCGGAAATAACTTATGTTTCTGTTATTTTAACATTGACTATAGTTTGGAGATCTGGAGCTTGATAGATATTACCTGTTTCAGCTATTTTGGTTATTTACAGAGCTGTTTTTCTTGATATTGTTCTAATAACAACATTACAAAGTTATTTATTTTTATTCAATTTGTTGGCTGTTGCTTACTCTTTAATTTAAACTCTCTACGGTGGAGAGTATGCAGCTATAGTTTGCAAGTGTGTGGAATCTATGCCGTTTCATATGGGAATATCTTTATAGTTATTCGCTTTTATACTAAGTAAATCATCCTTTATTTCAAGAATGGTATTAACGCACCGTGATCTAGAACTCTTTAAAAATGATATTATTAATGCTTTTGATAAAAAACTCTCCGACCTAAAGGATGAAATAATAAACGATTTAAAAAATGAAAATATCAAACTGAGTGAAAGGATAACACAACTCGAGTCACAATTAGAACACAGTGAAGTAATTTCAAATAAAATCGATCAATACAGCCGAAGAAATAACTTAATTATCGATGGTATTCCAAATAAAGTTAAAGATTTGGAAGCTGAAATCGTTGAAACATGCAGTTCAGTAAATGTATCTATCGATATAAAAATGACATTGAAGCCTGCCATAGATTAGGTAAAAAAGAGATTCAAGTAAAGTTATTGTCCGATTTGTTAACCGAAAGTTTTGCGGCCATATGCACAAAAACAAAAAAGCTATCATGAAAAAGGCTAGTGATAACGGAAAGAAGTTATTCATATCAGAAAATATGAGCGACTTAAATAACAGAATCAGTTACTTATGCCGAAAATTAAAGCGTGAAAAACTGATTTCTAACTCCTGGTTTTCATCAGGTACTGTTGAAATTGAAGTAAACGGTCAAGGTAATACTGATAAGGCAACTATCATTAACCATCCTAATGAACTTTGTCGCATGTTCCCAGATGCTCAATTATTATAATGTGAATTTTGATTCCTCCATTTGCGTTTCATTCGATTGGTTATTAGTAAAATGTCTACTAATTTTGTAATTTTAGTCAATTTTGAGTTACTTAATACTTCATGTTGTTGCTTTAGTGGATGTTTCATTTTAAATTTTGATAAATTTTCTAAACTTTCTTCAATTTTTCCTAGGACTGCTTTGTTGTTGGATATAATTTCTCAAAGTGGGTCAGTCGTCAAATCACAGTTAGTATCTCTCAATGGCGTGTAGCAATTGGTTTATTTAACATCGCTAAAATATCTAAAAAAATCAACTTTCGGCAAAACTCTTTCAACTCTTCCATTTCATGACCATTCATGCTATATTGCATTTTTTTGAATGTTTGGACAGGTACATCAATCGAGACTTTTTGTTGCTTTTTCTTTTGTTGTTGTTGATATTAGGCCGTGACGTGGAAATCAATCCTGGACCTAAGAAATACACTATGCCTCTGTTTTGCCACTGGAACCTAAATAGTATTTCATCTCATAGTTTTATTGAAATTGCACTTTTGAAAGCCTACAATGCTGTGTATAAATATGATATCATATGTATTTCGGAGATATATTTAGATAGCTCTAGTAGTTCTTCTGATGAAAATATAATGCTATCTGGTTACAATGTTCGTGCCAATCACCCTAGCAAAACAAAGCGTGGTGGTGTGTTGTTTTTATAAAGAAAATATACCAGTTTCTTTAATGGATGTGTCCTTTTTACCAGAATGTGTCCTTTTAAAAATTGAAATTAGATGGTAAGATAATAATGATTTCTTGTATATATAGATCTCCAAGTATGTCTACTGATGAATTTGATGAATTTATTGACCAATTTGATCGATTCTTTTTTGTAATATCCGGGGAAAGTCCATTTCTCTCAGTTATCCTCGGTGATTCTAATGCAAAGAATAGTATGTGGTGTCAAAGTGACAATAATACTCCTGAAGGTTTTAAACTTTCATCTGTTGCGTCATCATATGGATATGAGCAAATAATTAATCAGCCAACTCATATACTGAATTCTTCGTCCTCATGTATAGATTTGATATTTACCAATCAACCTAATCTTGTCATTGACTCTGGTGTTCATCATTCTTTACATGAAAATTGTCACCATCAAATAGTGCATTGCAAATTTAATCTTAAAGTTGAATATCCTCCTCCTTATAAAAGACTAGTTTGGGACTACCAGACGGCTCAAATTGAAAATATTAGAAAGGGCTCTGGAAGGTATGAACTGGGAAAAAATGTTATCCAATAAAAATGTTAACTCTCAAGTTGAAACCTTCAATGAAATTCTAGTTAATGTATTTACAAATTTTGTACCTAAACAAAATAAAAGTTTTTAATGACAAAGACCCAGAGTGGATGAATGATAGCATTAAGAACTTAATACAGCAGAAAAATCGTCTTTTTAAAGTGTATCAGAAAAAGGGTAGAAAGGAGTGTGATTATGCAAATCTTTTTAGTGTAAATAGAACTTTGAATGAAGTTGTTGCTAGGCAAAAAGAGTTGCATTTTCAAAGAATAGGTCAAAAGTTAAATTATTTAAAAACTTCCTCTAAGCAATATTGGTCATTAGTCAAAACATGTATCAACAGTAAGAAAATTCCAATAATTCCACCTTTGATTGATAAAGATATTATGGTAAGTGACTTTAACAAAAGAACAGAGATAATTAATGAGTTCTTTGCCATGCAATGCCAGCCACTGGACAACAACAGGCAATTGCCTCCCAAGAACCACCGTTCTGTGTCTAATAAGTTAACGTCGTTTTGTATCAATGACAGCAAAATTCTAAAAATTATACGCTCTCTAAATGCAAGTAAAGCGCATGGTCATGACGATATATCGATAAGAATGTTAAAAATTGCGGACTAGGCCATTGTTAAGCCTTTATCAATTATTTTTGTTTCCTCGATCCAGTCTTGTGTATTTCCCGACTCTTGGAAAAAAGCTAATGTGATACTAGCCTGGCGTAGCCAAGCTGTTTTTCTTTCAAAACCCTGCATTTATAAACAACGATGAAAGACAGCTTGGGGAATCCTAGAGCAAACATTCTATTTGCCTTTTGTTTACTTTAAAAACCAATCAGAATACAGCATTTTCAGAAACATCTCTTCTATTGTTTTAATAGCCAATCGAATCGCTTATATCCATAAGGGGTTTTCCCACTACATAATTCATCAGCCAATTAGAATTCTTCCCTTGGATTTCTTTGGCAAACATGATTGAGTTTTTTTGCTTAGGATTCACTAAACCTTTTCTCTCTCTTGTTGTTATTTTTTGAATCGAATTTCGAACGTATGTTCTCAGTAAAGAGAAAAGAGTTTAGCTACGCTAGACTAATGTGATACCAGTTCACAAAAAATTGGAAAAAAATTTAGCAAAGAATTATCGTCCTGTTTCTTTGCTTCCCATTGGTGCGAAAATATTTGAAAAGCTTTTGTTTGATGACATTTATACTTTCCTTGAAAATGAAAAGATCTTAATTACTAATCAATCAGGCATTAGAAAAAACGACTCTTGCGTCAATCAACTTCTTTCCATAGTTCATGTAATTCACTCAGCATTTGATTGCAACCCATCTCTTGAAGTCCGAGGTGTTTTCCTTGACTTGTCGAAAGCATTCGATAAAGTTTGGTATGATGGCCTCTTATTTAAACTTGAGTCTATAGGTTTTGATGGAAATGCACTCACTCTTCTCGAAAATTATATATCTGGAAGAAAACAGAGAGTTGTCTTAAATGGCCAAAATTCTTGTTGGTTACCATTAGGCGCCTGTGTTCCGCAAGGTTCCGTATTGGGACCACTTCTTTTCCTGATCTATATTAATGACTTACCGGATGGTCTGGAATGCCTTGCTAAACTTGTTGCTGATGATACGTCTCTCTTTTCTGTTATTGATAAGGGCAATGATTCTTGTTCTCAACTCAATAGCGATCTTAATAAAATATCTAATTGGGCATATCAATGGAAAATGCAGTTCAACCCTGATAAGAACAAACCAGCTCAGGAAGTTATGTTTTCCAAGAAAACTATGCCAGAAAAGCATGGTGCACTGTCATATAATAACAACGATGTGAAAAATGTATCAGAGGTCAAGCACCTGGGGCTAATCTTAAATTCGAGGCTCTCTTTTAAACCACACGTTAAAAATAAACTCTCAAAGGTATATAAAGGTATTAATATTTTAAAAAAATACAGGTCTTGGTTGCCAAGAGAATCGTTGCTAATAATTTATCGATCGTTTGTCAGGCCGCATTTAGATTATGCTGATGTTATATATGATAAGCCCAACAATGAAACCTTTTCTAATAGACTTGAAACAGCGCAATACCAAGCATGTCTGGCGATAACAGGTGCAATTCAGGAAACATCACGTGAGAAAATTTATAATGAACTTGGTCTTGAAAGCTTGAAAAATTGAAGATGGGTTAGGAAACTTTGTCTCTTTTATAAGATATTGACAACTAAAACTCCCATTTATTTTTTTGACTTGATTCCAGAAAGGATATCAAATTATAACTTCAGATCTGATTCTACATCATTTAAATGCAGGACTGATGCTTACAAGTTTTCATTTTTTCCTTGCACTTTGACTGAATGGAATAAATTACACCAGGAAATAAAAAATTCTCCTACATTGGTAGCTTTTAAAAAGAAACTATTGTCCTTTGTTAGACCTCGATCGAGATCTATTTACAGTTGCCACAATACTCTAGGAATAAAGTATCTCTCTCGCCTTCGTTTGGGACTTAGCCATCTGTACGAACATAAGTTTCCTCATAATTTTAGTGACTGTATTAATCGTTTATGTTCCTGTGGTGTGGGGGTCGAGGATTCGACACATTTTTTGCTACACTGCCATCACTATTGTCAATTACGTAAGACCCTTTTTGAGAAAGTAACATCCACAACAAATCTTTTTACTTCTATGTCTGCAACTCAAAAGACAGAATTATTACTTTATGGTAATGAGAATCTAAATTTTGAACAAAATCAAAGTATCATAAATGCCACTATAGAGTATTTGACTATTACTGGAAGATTTTCTGCTAATTTGATTTGATAGTCTCTTTTTTACCTTACTTGTTATTTTACTTGTCGTTTGCTCTCTCTTATCAGTTCTAACAACATAGAAGTTGCCTTCATAAAGGTAGAAAGCTATCACTACTAGTCCAACTGAAATCTTCGCATAATTTGCCACGGCGGAATATATATATATTTTTTTTTTTCTTGTTACAACGGTATACTTTTCATCTTCAATTATTTCATATTTAGACTTTTCTTTTCATATTTTATTTTATTCTTTATTATTTTGTATATTTCTGAAACCCTTCAAAATAAAATAATGAGACATGAAAGGGCCGAAATGAGCCTGAAATAAATTCCATAACACCTGAAATGATGGGAAAATAAAATTACGAAACGGATAAACTAGACCACGTCGTTCTTACAGAAAATATTCTAAGAAATACGGTATACCATGAAACAGAATACCTGTGATACTCATATCCTTCACGTGCTCATCAGCAGAGAATTTGCACTTATTGGAGAATTATAATTTCCCTTGCTTATAATCATTTCATTTGTTCAATAATAAAGAAAATCAGGGGCGTAGCTAGACCTTTAAGACAACTATGTCGAAATCCACCTACTCCAAAATTTTGCTTAAGGATTTTTGGACGCAAAACGGATATTCTAGTTTCTCTTTTTCCAACTTTTTGGCCCGAAGAAACTGATTTGGAACAACTCTGAGCAAGGCATTAAGTTTTCTCCAAGGCATTCCTGTTATATTTTTCTGTCTCTTAACACTAGAACTGTTGTTTAAGAACCGTCTCACAACATACGCATATCAATAATATTTTACCTCGCATCAATCTCTTACCACGCACTTTCATATAGGAAATATTTATGCGTCTCAATGTATGTCCTTAAATAAGTGGGTTGACAAATTTAATAGTAATTTTTTTTAAGTTTTACAAAATTATTTTATCAGAGTTATTTCTTTACTCTTTGATACTATATGTGAAGAAATGTATCGTTAGTTCGTTTGGTTGTTTAGAGAGCAGGAGAAAAAATATTGGGAATGATTTGATTTTTTTAAGATTGTTAAGATCGTTGATCGTTAAGATTAAGAGAGAAAACTAGAAGATAAGCATATTTTTTTAATAAATTGATTAGAAAATCTCGATCAAAATATAACTTTATCTTTGTTGTAATACTTTACACAAGAATAGACTTTCATCAGATTTTATATTTTCCACTTTAACAGTTCAATTCCATTCATATACATAAATAAATGCAGCATCTTTACATCTCTGCATATAACAAACAAATATCTCCATCATTATACTTTGATCGTTGTCGTTGTATCTTCAACAATCTGAAACAAACAAAAAACGATGAACCTCAAACAACACATTTGCATAGCACTGCAAGTATACTATGGAAATAAATTTTTCGAATCCTCTTCAACGTTCGAATCAAACACCCTTCTAGCTCTAAGCAGGAAACATCTCTGGAAAAAATAGTGCTGTTTTTTGAAAATGTTCTGCTTTTTGTTTATGTATAACTTAACAGATTTCGTACAGAAAGAGTCTAGCATTAATGTTTTGCTTTCTTAATTCCTGAGATGAGGAACTGAGAAAGAGACAAAAACCTGATTTTTTCACTCGCACTTTCAGAAAAAAATTAAACATATTTTCTCATTACGAGTAAAGAATTTGACTGTGCTGCCATGATTTGTAAGTTGAGAAGAAAATGAAAAATTCTTACCTCCAGTGAAATATTTTGTGTACTCTATAGAATTTTTTCCACACAAGAAAACTTCTTGAGTTGATTCCGCAACATTATCAAAAGCGTCTTTCTAATTGCTCCTTCTCTATATTTCCTAGTGTCCTCTTTGTTAAGATAAGTTAATGTTTTTGCTTCGATTTCTGCAAACATGATATGAACTTCTTGTGTGCATTGCTCGCTCTCACGATCTCACCATTCGAAAAGATATCAAAGAAAGAAACGTGCTCGCTTAAAAAAATTCTTGACATATCGCACCAAGTGCATTGGTTATACTAAAATGGAATAAATTTTAAAAACCCGTAAAAAACTGCTGAATTACGTTTGGCAGTGCGTCTGTTGGATTGAGTAAAATTTTGAAATACGTCAAAATTAGAACTGAAAGCGTTATCTGTACTGTAATTTAATTTTACGGAAAAGACAGCTTTTATTTTTTATAGTCTAAGTATCGGATTTTGGAGTAATATGTCAAGATTTTAAAGAATCGTATACCTCTCCGTAAGCGGCAAGCTCATGATTTTTTGCTTCCGGAGAAGGTAAAAAGACTCGGGAAATAAAAATTATGCTCCAAACTCATTTTTTTTCATTTTCATCCCATTTTTCGTTTTTCTTATTATGGATAAAAGCCAAAAAATATGGAGTATGTTGACATACCTTAGCTACGCCCCTGAAAGTATATCTTGGATGATTGAATTTTCTTTCATAAGTTCGTTCATCCATGTTTTGAATTCGATTATTCTGGCAACGACATTGTTTGAAGAGATACGGTTCAACCAGCTTACCGAACCTCAGTTCAAAGTTTGTGCAAACTTATTTTTGGGGAAGGGGGAGGGATTCGGGACCGTACCGGGCCATATGATAACTTATTTTTAACACCAATACACTTATTTACCAAAAAGTTACAAATGGTCAGGAGGCGGCAACTCCTGTATTTATAGACTGAGATAAAGATATATATCGGTGACATGAGTCACTCTATAGCAGAAATTACTGCTTATTTCTGAGAATAATGACAACACTGCCAAGAAACTTTTTCCCACCAATAAAGCTTAAAAGTTAGGATTGCTTTACTCTTTCCATTCCCTAAAAGACTCTTGTGCCTTCAGAACTATTTTTCAAATCCAGTAGCAAAAGTTAGCCTTGATGGATTGCTTTTGAATCTCTCCTGAAGTTTTCACCTTTGAAACTGAAATTTTAAAACCAAGAGACCTAAGAATTTTGCCGCTATATAAAAAAATTAACTGTGATAAGCATTGCAACACCATGGTAAAACTAAGCTCATTGTCAGGTTTTCTCCAAAACTCAAAATATTAGCCCAAAATGAAGTACATAGTGCATTTAAATTTTTCAATATACCTTTACATTACTTCCTTCATGGTTTAATCCTATTGCCACTGGGAGGGGTGGCGCACGAAAATATTAATTTTACCATGAAACTTTGCGCCTCTTCTGTGAAAACGTGAACCAAAAAAAAAATGTGTGACCATTGCCATGACAAAGTCCATTTTGTGGTCCGGTAGGTTAATTATTGGGGTCAATTTTGGACAAAATCCGAAAATTAGGCCGAAATCTTCTGTAACTCCAAACCATAGCCATAATATCTATGTCATATCATAGACATATAAGTAATTAATCTATGGTCATATCTAAGTAATTAAATTTAGTTGGAAAGAAAAGAAAAGCCGCACACAAAAAGCTCTTTCGGTACATAATGGCTCTCCAAAGTTGTGAAAGGAAAATCGCTGAATAAGTTTATCTATTAGTGTACCGAGTTTTGTCACTTCATCATAATTGATTCTCAAGATCTCAAAATTTTCCCCCTCTGTCGTATACCTTATGTGGAAATTTACGTTAAGTGGAAAGATTCATATAATATTTACTTTAGAAATATCTTCTTATTCAATTTTCAAATGAAATGTAAATTTAAAATATATAGAAAGAAAGTCTTTTCAAAGACTGATTCCTTCAACCATACGTTTTCACTTTGTATCATATCGCTTTTCAAATTATTCGAATTTATAATCAATAGCTTTTGTTCTCTTTGGTTATACAATGTAAATATTAATCTAAAAGAAATTAATATTCTAAAAAATAAAAAGATAAAGAGATTAAATAATAAGATCAAGAAAACAAAATGAAAAGATAAATAAAATAAATAAATAAAAAATAAAAAGATTAGTAATTAATAAGAACTCATCGAAGAAATAATAAATTTAGCGTCTTTCAAAGCCATAGCATATGAAATGCTTGCTAAGTTGAATAATTTGGAAATGGAATCGAATCTTTGCTAAAATGTTGTTTTCAAGTTTTATGTGTATTTTCCTCTTTTATTCGGAAATCGTAACGAATGCGATTCCAGATGACGATGACTACGATAATTTTTTTCAACTGATCAACAGTGACAACTGAAAACTAAATATCACCCGAGGAAAAAAGAATTTATTGTATGCAACGTAGCGGTAAATGCAAGGTGATTGTATACGTTGAACTGATTACAAAGGGTCAAATATCCAGCATTGTAAGAATTTTTTTTTTTTTTCAGTAAAGATTGAATAGAATGAAAACGTAGACTATAATATCTGGCTACACAAGGCCAGTGGACTAAAATATGGGTAAAACCAATTTTAGGAAACCGAGTTACAATTTTGAGTTAAATACTCGAGTTGAGTTATTACGTTATATTGAAATAGCTACGTTATATCGTTATATAAAACTAATGACATATATACGTTATATGGACGCTTTTACGTTTTATGGAAATTATAACGTCATTTGGAAATAATATGTTATGTGGAAATTATTTACCTTATATGGAAATTATTACCTTATGTGGAAATTGTCACTTTAAATGGAAATTATTACGCTATATCGAAAGTTTTACATTATATGGAAATTATTACATTATATGGAAATTATTACGTTACATGAAAATTATTACGTTATATGAAAATTAATACTTTATATGGAAATGACAGTATACGCTCGATAAGTGGAACCCTGGATAAGTGGAACTTTCAGTATGTGGATCCAATTTCCCTAGTCCCTTGGTTTCGCTTTAACAAATCTCTCTTATTTTAGTCAGATAAGTGGAACCCTGGATAAGTGGAACTTTCAATAACTGGAACAATATTTTTAGTCCAATGAGCAGCATTCCTCCACATAAGTGGAACTTTTCCCCAAATCCCTTTAGAAAAAGACTTTTTCTTCGAGTATTCTTTCAAGATTTTTTATTTCTATCAGTGAACGAAAACAAAAATCATAGAACAGTGACCAAATTTTGGAAATTGCAGCAATGCAGTCTTCTAAGCAAAAGAATTGAGAAGAAAATGAAAAAAAGTAAGGAAAAATTTTGATAAGAGGAACTTTTTTCACTGTTTAATCGGGGTACCAGCTATCGAGCTCATTGGATAAGTGGAACATTCGATAAGTGGAACAGTTTTTCCGGGTCCCATGGAGATTCTAATTATCAAGCATATACTATATTACGTCATATAGAAATTTTTACGTTACATGGAAATTATTACGTTATATGGAAATTTCTACGTTATATGAAAATTATTACTTTATATGGAAATTTTTACGTTACATGAAAATTATTACTTTATATGGATATAATTTCATTATATTAAAATCATTACGTTATATGGAAATTTCTACGCTGCATGGAAATTGTTACGTTACATGGAAATTATTACGTTATATGGAAATTATTACGTTATATGGAAATTATTACTTTACATTCTCCCATCCGGGCTAATGTCATTGCTAAACTAGAACCAATGAACGCTCAGAATTTTATCACAAGATTTAACGAAGTAGCGTAAACTGGGGTGAAACTTGGCAAAACAAGCCTCTCCAATCATTAGCTTTTTTAAGCTACATTCTACAAAAAATATCAATCTAACCACAAAAATACTATCTCAAAACATTGTTTTTGTTACTTAGAAAAGAAATCAAAGCTTTATTCAAGAATTTTTCAAAAACTCAATGTTTTTGTCAGCAACATGCTCCCGCAGGACAATAAAAATCACATTTTTTGTGAAAATACACACTTTGTCTTGTAAAAAAAAGATGTGAAATAAAATTGTTATCATTGTATCATCATTATAAAGAAGAACTGCTAGGATATCTTCTCTAGATTATGATTTATGAATGTTTCTTGAGCTCATTTCCCACTCACGCCACTTATATTTCGTCGATTTTTCACCTCAACTCACGCGGAAAAAAAAAAATCGAAAATGCTGACACAGCAAATAGCCCGGATCAGAGAATGGAAATTTTTACTTTTTATGGAAATTTTTACGTCATTTGGAAATTATTGCGTTTTATGGAAATTAATAATTTATTTGGAAATAATTAGCTATGTTATATGAAAATTATTGTGCTATAGGGAAATTATTATGTTATATGGAAATAGTTACGTTATGTTGAAATTATCACGTTATGTGGAATGTATTACGTTAAATGGAAATAATTAGGTTAAATGAAAACTATAAGTTATATACAAATAATGCCTGCCGTGGAAATTCTTAAAGTTATGTCGAAATTATTGCTTTTTAGAAATGATTACGCTTTTTTTAAAAAAAAAAATTTAGGTCAGACTTTACTGGTTCTTATAAAAAAAAAGCCTGTTATCTATCTTCACAACCTTCTACTAAAACGTAAGAGTAAAAATAATTTCTCCCACTACTACTGTGCTTTATTCAGGTTTTTCTGTAATGATAAGTCAGATTTTTTACTTGTAACTAAATTCTCCCTTCTCATTCTCTGCATCCAGACATTTGCAAAGGCTCTGGCTCACAAATCAATCCACTTCCGAAAAATCGTTAATTTTAAAACATCCAGTAATTGTGAATGATCATGCCAGTCATGTGTAAGCTTTTCACATGAATCGATTACAAATGAGTCTGAATTCAACTTAATTAGTAGTAACACGTCACGCAAATCTTCATTGACATATTTGCGAAGCAAATTCGTGTTAAAAATCGACCTGATAGTTGCTTCTATACAATAGATAAACTTGAAGAAAGCATCATCGATCAAGAACAAGCCACCTCTATTTATACGATTGACCCAACTGGTGGTGTATTGCAAGAATGACTGGCTTTTTTCAGTATCATCATCTGGTGCTCTCCACGAATCCGACAATTTTAGAGCCTCTTGAACCTGTGGATCCTGTCTTTTATTAATATTTTTGCACAACGAAAAAGCTTTTCTTTTTTGACTGAAAACTTTAAGTCTAATATTGTTTCTCTATCTATTTCCGTTTTTTTTTTTTTTTGACTGACTGTTTCAAAGAATGTGGAAACAGTTTTTAATAGAGAATAGACAAAAATAAATCACTTCCCTCATCTTCCTTACATAGCAAAATATCTTCTTCAAACCATACTGCTTTTAATTCAGCAAGTTTGTAAAGTTCTGTGCACTGTTTTTCTCTGCCTAGAGAAGTTTCCATTTTCATGAAAACTATTTTTGAAAGTATTGGATGAACTATATTCACAATCTTTTCTCAAGTTTGTTTACTGTCCTCAAATAAATTCTGTATCTTGTTTACAATATTTACAACTCTATTACCTTTCGTTTCTACAGAGAGTTTAACATTTAATATTGTATCATATTCGATTGATTTAAGTGTTGGCATCAAAATTTCACAGTCGAAGTTTTCAGAATACGTTTTCTTGAAACACTCATTTTCATTAACTGATGGGGAAAAATATTGAAAAAAGTAATTATTTTCGCATATTATCAGATAGAAAAATCGTATATTTAAATCACAAAAAGAAAGAACCAATAAATTGTCAACATATCCATAAATTTTACCAAGTGACTTTACAAAGTATCATAAACTTGGGTGAAACAAAAAAAAACAAGCCTTGTCAATACTCGCTATTGAGAAGCATCCAATGAGGGCTTTTTTATAAATATCTGTTCTAATTTCCAGCCAGACAGAAGATATTTGTCTCCAGCTCTTCAGTCGAATTTATTGCAGAACAGATCATTTTTCTAGTTACATTTTTCAAATGTTTCGAAAGTGATAATTTTGGTGTTCTAAAACTCCTGCTGCGAAATTCGAAGAACACATTGTGATATCTTGCTCAATCGATGTGTTCTAAAAAACCTGCTACAAAGTCTCAAAATTCCAGCTGGGAAACTGAAAAATGAAAGAACAAAAAATGACGTCATCGTCAATTATGTGTTCTAAAATTCCAGCTGGACCTTTCTTTCTTGTAGAACACATACAATTTTGG
>JANSTP010304696.1:5596-17330 GCA_025330745.1 Cladonema radiatum | reverse complement strand
GGCATTTGTTGATAGACTGCTAACACTGGATCGAAATACTTTTCTCCATTCACCTGATAAAATTCGTAAAATCTTCTCTTTTTCAAAGCACCCAAATGAAACTGGATGTCTTTTCTGTACTTGGGTAAATTGTCGAACCTCTTCATGTTATGCATGAAACCTATCCATTCTTGATAGACTTCATTGTAGAGCTCGGCTTCGCATGGGCAAGTACCGAATGTGACGTCATGATTGCAATTGGTTCTAACTCTGAATATGTAGTTAGCAGCACGGTATACGTTTGTTGTAAATAATTCTGCTCACCATCGAAATGGACTCATTCTGATCGATCACTGAGTGCTGGGAAACACAAGTTGAATGTTATACATCAGAAGTTGAGTAATGCTGTTTCAATTGTATTAGAACTACTTGAACTGGAGATGACAGATGAACCTAAAAACTGTAGAGACTATAAAGAACTTATTAACTCCATATATCAAAACATGAAGATTGTATGGATCGAATTAGGAAATTACAGCTTTTAACTTTAGTTCTGGACTCCTGGACAATTATCCAAACAGTAGAATTTTTCAATGTCACAATATACTTAGCCAAGCAATCTCGGAAATTGAAGACAGATAAAGGGATTCCTGCAATTCCTGAAAAGCAAGCAAAAGAAGGTTTAAGGGAAAACATAAATAGAAAAGTTATTGGCTATTATCAACGCGTTGATATAGTCCATTTACTACGTGGAAAAAAGATTGTGTATCTGTTAAGAAAGAAAATGAAACAAAGAAAAACGTTCAGAAAAGATTGCTTCTCTCAAAATGTAAAGGAATTTACAGTAATTTCAAAGTTGAATATCCTTCTATGAAGATAGGCTTTTCATCATTTACCCTGAAAAGCCCGAAATGGTGTATAACTGTTGGGGCCTCTGGGTCCCACGATGTTTGTGTATGCGCATATCATCAAAATGTCAATTTGGTGTTAAAGGGACATTCAAGCTAATTTTTTTATTCTCCCATTAGAAAAGAACTTTTAAAAATGTGACAATCTTGAAAATTTGAGCCTTAATTCCTTTTGGTTGTCTAGATATTTGCATGTTTACATTCAAAAGGTGAGAGGCTTACTTTGCCGACATGCCGTGTTTATATTTTGTGATTAATTTATGGCAAAATGAATCCTAAATTGCAATAAAAGATCTTATTTTTATTAAAATCATCCAGAAGGTTCATACTGAAAGACTTTAATTGAGGAATAAAGATGATTTTTTGAAAATATTTTGTTTACATTTTATCAAATACGACATGGCGGATATCTATTGGAAAACAAAACCCTCCATATCTCCAGGAAAAAAATTTTTTGAGATCTAAAAATTTGGGGCTGTGATTTCCAAACTATCTTGAGTTTTTTAAGACAGTGGAAATATTGACGAGAATGTCCCTTTAAGTGTTCTAGACGTATGTCTAGATTACAAAGACGTCTTGCTAAAATTGTTTGTGATATGTCTGACAAAAATTGTATGCTTCCTTACTGTGATAGATGTCCTTCAAAATCAAACATCAAGGAATATATAAAAAACAATAAAATATAAGCAATAGGAAAGCACTGGTTGAAGTCAATTGATTGACATGCAAGAAATCTTTGATGATTTTTTAGAAATCCTAGTTGACTCGTTGCTTAACCCTACAGAACATCATCTTACAGTTAAAAACCAGGCGGAAAAAATCTAATCTCAAAGAAAATCCATGTTTTCTGATCCTGGACTTTGCAGAAAACTATTCATTTGTTGTTCAGGATACAGCTCAATTGTTTCACTGGAACAATAGTCAAGCAACAATTCACCCATTTGTATTGTATTTTATTGATCCCGTAACCAAAGAGGAGACAAATAAATCCTTCGCATGTATATCAGATCATGATGGCCACAATTCTGTTGCTGTTTTTTCCTTTTTAACTTCATTGATTAACATGTACATAAAACCAACCCATGAATATAACGAAAAAATTATAATTTAGTGATAGATCAGGAGCTGCATATAAAAATTTTAAAACTTTAACAAATCTGACTAACCACCAAAAAGATTTTGGTTTGGTTGCTGAATGGCATGTTTTTGCTACATCTCATAACAAAAATGCCTGTGATGGGGTTTGGGACACAATAAAACCCTTAGCTGCTAAAGCAAGTCTTCAAAGGGCAATATCAAATCAAAATTTGGCCTCCATCATAGATCTTATTTTGACTGTTAAAAAAAAACACGAAATTCTACACGAAAAGTGGGAAAAAAACCAAGTTATGTAACAGCAGTTATTTCATGAAAAAAATCCGAGTCATGTAACTCCAATTTTTCTTTTAGCAAAAAAATTCCCAGCTACATAACATAGAACGTTTTTTCATTGAAAAATGTTTGCTTAGTGTTTTTTTTTCTTCATTAAAAAGTGTTTTTTACAGAAAAAGTCATAGATAAACAACTTATCGAGGAGAAATGAGAATTACCTTAAAATCCTTATAAGAAAAATGCAAAATAGAAAGCAGAAAATCAGCTACAACAAA
The DNA here is from genome assembly GCA_025330745.1 of Cladonema radiatum. Lineage (NCBI taxonomy): Eukaryota > Metazoa > Cnidaria > Hydrozoa > Anthoathecata > Cladonematidae > Cladonema > Cladonema radiatum. The sequence continues at coordinate 14,797 of JANSTP010304696.1, read as the reverse complement.
GACCTTCAAAGAAATTTTGAAAAAAGGCAAAGAGGCAGTTCTTGAGTGGACAGGTGGTTCTAAGTTGGAGAAAGGTGTCACCAGATTAGATATCACAACTGTTTTTTCATCAGAGAAAAGAAAATGAAAAGAGCATGCACACATATCGTTGCAACGTTGATGAACAAATTTTCGATTGATGTATCAAACTCCATCCTCTTTCAGTGATGTTTTCCCCAAAAGAGATTGGAAGGGAGATTGACCACAAATAAATCAACTTCAGATACATGTATTTTTGTATAAGAAGCCAGTGAAAGTCCCTAGTACTTGATGTTTCTTAATTTATTTGTAGTTTCAATACTGAAAGTTTCTTATTGAGTTTGTAAATTTTAAAGTGGCCAAAAGCTACGGGCTACATAAAAAGGTTACTCTTCCTACTTCTTATCTTAAAACACAAGTTGTTAAACGCATAGAATCAGTTAAGAACAAGATACTTTGATAATGTATTTTTTCGTTAGAATAGTAAATGAAATATTTAAAAATGTAACATTTTGATAAACCTAATCTAATATAATATATAATAAACAGATAACAAAGTTTCTTAATTTTTTAAGGTAAAATATTTCAGTACTGAAAGTTTCTTAATTATTTTGATACTTCACCATCTAATTTCTTATAAACGGGTTTCTTGTAGAAAAAAAATATGTGTATACCTTCATCTCCGTCTTCATGCTCACCTCTTAATTTATCTAATCGAAACCTATTGCTCACTAAAAGTAAAACAAAAGCAATATTCGAATCTACAACAAATAATCTGGCTCAATATTGTTATACTAACAGGCTGACCAAGAGGAAAGAGGGGAAATGTTGTACACGTGGTAGAACCATGCCAGTGGGGAAAACTTTAATACATGTGGAAGGGCTTTACATATTCTGCAACCAAAACTTTGCCATGAAGAGAACATTTTATATTTGAGCATTGGTATCTTGCATTTCAAAGGTGTCATTTACGAGAAACATAGTTGTTCCACCACGAGGGTGGGTGATGACAGAAAACTAAAACAACTTGCAAGATGAAGATATCAGAATAGTTTCGAGTAGAGGAATAAACATTTTGAATTGACTGTAGGAAAAAGAGAACATAAAAGATTATATATAATTAGCTTCAATTTGTAGAAGCAGTTTTGAAACACATTTAGTTGATTCGTTATACAGTTTTCTGATTATGTTTGATTTAGGTATTTTGTCAGGCTTGTATCAACGTTATTTGACTATACCAAAAGTTACTAGGAATCAGTATATTGCAATTTATCGTTAGTTTTTAAAATGCGTTTATATGGAGAAGGTGGGCTGGCCCAGTTGGTGAGATCTCGGTTTCTTGAAGTGGGATCTTGGCAAACGGGCTGGAAAAAAATTCATATAAACACGCAAAGCGGGCTGGCTTTGTTTACATATATATCTACATGAAAACTACCCACGTATTTTTTAAGGAAAATCAGCAAAATATTTAGTACTCAAACAAAAAGGTGAACCACAATCTAGTGCGACATATTTTGACCCAGTAACTTCCTGTTTTCGTTTCAAATCTCTCTCTCTCTCTCTCTATTTTGTTTTAATTTTTGAAGTTTTATATCAAACGTTCTAAATAAGTGGTTCAGAATGATATTTTTTTCTTTGAGGTTTTTATGCTCCATTACAAAACCATACCATGAATATGCAAGACCAACCTACACAGCAAAAAATGCAACTGCTCAGATACTTTTTTGATTAAAAGAGGCCAATATTGATAGTTGACTTTGCTGTTTTAATTTTCTCTCATCTTTCATACCTCACGATACAACCGGGCCATCCCTGATAATATAAACGAAAATTTTTTCCATCTCACTCTCTCATATAAACTGCCCCTTAGTCTGTTGACATTTTGACCGATATTTCAGTTGTATGAGCGTCTGGACGGAAAACCAAAGTCATGGGTTCAAATCCTCCTCCTCCTCTGTCAATAACTCTTCGTACTTAAAGTTATCTATAAAGAGTTCTTTCTTTCTACTCAGATAATGAAAGTGTAGTCAAGCTGATCCCGTAAAGGTTTGTAATAATGGAATTATTGACAGATATCCGAGTGTATAAGATTTTCGGCCCAGTTATAGCCAAAAGGACTAATTAGCTTTTATCAGCATTATAGTGAATTTATCAGGGAAATTTCTATTAGTATGGTTTCTATTAAATTTCTATATATGGTTTTTCTATTTATTGGAAATGAATTAGTTAATGTACTGTATTAATTTATCAATCAAAATTTCTTTGTTTGTAAGATGCAAGAGACAATCCTCATAGGTAGCTCCATCCAATGCCAAATTACACTGTGAAAACTCTAGAAAAGCTTGTCAACTTGGATCACAACTTTACTGAACATGATGTTGATATTCAATCAAAGAATTGAGTCTAACTAAGATTTTTATTCCAGTTCAAAGTTTGGCTTAAACAGGGTGCTTATGTACCTTTAAACCTGAGGAGCTCACAGCAGTAAAGAATGCGTCTCCAAATAAAATTTAACTTAATGAAAGCCGTCCTTGAGGAATTATCAAAACAATCTCTTCTTCACTGGTGGGTAAGGATCTCTTGCAAACTCAATGAACTTTCATTGGAAGTACTTAAGAGCATAAAGAGCCGTTCGAAAGAATATCCAAAAGATCTCAAGGTGTTTGCTCTCACATTGCAATTCTAATTAAGGATACTCACATAGAAAAATCAGAACTTTTTATCATATTTTCAATTTTCACATCAGTAGATTGAATTTTTTTTCCCTCTATTTATTGATATAATTGTAACAAAAAAATTTATTATTTATTCCATATTTATTGGCAAATTTTAGTTTTTTAAAACGACAACTCATTCTGTGACATCATAGCATTTTTTATTTAATAAAATAAATGTAAACTCTTTTTAAATAGAATTTGAATAGAAACATCTGTCTTGATTGATAAGTTGACATTGAGTATAATAAAAAGAGGCGGAGATTTTGTTTCTTCGACATAACATTAAAAAACATTATTTCTCAAGACTGATTTTTCACGAAACATATACTTATATTTTTGCTTCGATCTGAAAAAGTCTTCATCGCAGAGCTGGATTTTTATATCATTGGATAGAGTACAGTTAAATTGACAAAAGTGTAATCCACCTTTTCAAATAAAGCCTCCGTTGAGGACAGCGGGCGATATTTGTATGGATTTTTAGAGTAAAAAACGGCTGTTTTTAGGACTCATTTGAAATGAAAATGTCTACACAACAAAAAACGTAATCGAAAAATTGAGACACCCTTTTGTAGATATATATTTTCTCAACATTTCTAGTAAAAAATTAGAACCTAAATGTTTTTCTTTTTTCAGATTGAACCAATTTAACTTTGCTTATTATGTTTTCGTGTAAATTTGATGACGTCATTTTCTCCAAACCAGGGATTCTACCAAGTAAAAAAATTACATCATTTTGTTCTTGACATATTGAAGATTTAATTTATTACAAAAAACATTGAAAATCTATATTGTATGACTTGGAAATTGATATCGTAAATTTACACTTTTTTTCTATGTGAGTATCCTTAAGCATATGAGTATGTGCGAAAATTTTTAATTTGGTATTATTACCACACAAGAGTCAAATGAAGAGATGGTACTCAGCTATACCTTCAGAACCTCATTTTACAGAACCAGTTTTTAAAGCTTTGTCATCCAAAGTGTCTGCTCCTAAAGCAAATCAGAAGGAAGGTGTATGTTCTTTCATGCTCGATGACATGTTAATAAAGCGAGATATTTCTTTTGATGATAAAAAATATGTGGTTGTGTAGATATTGCCAATGAAAGGAACAATAATAACAATCCTGAAGATGAAAGTTAATTTGTTGAGTTAATTTTCCTCAACACAAGCGTTGAGTTATAGTGTGGCAGATGCCATCAAATATGTATCAAAAGATATTCCAAGAAATGAATTCGAATATTCTGAAGCCACTGTTAAATGCATTCAAATAATAGACAGATTATTTGACGTTTTCAATTCATGAAATCCACTCGGAAAAGGATTCAAAGCTCTGATTAAAGAAAAAGAATAGAGAATTGTAGGATCCGTTCCTAACAGAGGCGTTCAGCTATATTTCACAATTAAAAGATCGCTTTAATAAGCCCTCGGTGACGGCTAGAAGGAGGACATGATTTTTAGGATTTCTTGTGACAATAAAAAGTGTTCCAGGTCGAGGTAGAGTGTAATGAAAGTACTTTCTGTTTTGTTACATTTTTAACATTAACTTTTAATAGAAATGTTTATAAAATGACATTAATTTAACCCAAATTGACATGTTGAAATGTTGAACCCCAAATTCACCTTTAGAATATCTATTAATTTACAAACTAAGCGAAGATCATTTAGTTTTTTTTGGTGCTTTTAGTTGTGAAGGTATGTATGTATAAGTGCAAGAACTTATTTGAATCTGGTAAGATGTATATAAAAATAAGGCATGGGAAATGGACCAGCCAATCAACATCATATACAACTGTATAAAATACCGACGGTAAAATAGAATTTAAATAAATAAGTAATACAAAATAAGATTAAGGCATAGTGATCACAAAAATGTAGAGCCCGGTAGCCAGTCGACGAATGTTTTATGAAGTTCCATTACTTTAGGTGGTTTCAATAACAATTCAACAACAGAGCAGTTTGTGGTAAACATACAAACGCCTTCTTAGAAGGAGTGACATTGGTCAAAAAAATAGAAACTGTGAAGCACAAGATGAAAAACAATGTTATTGCATTCATTTGATGACACTATGAAAAAAATCAACATATATCGATATGTACAACATTTATTATCAAGAAATGTGATTTGCAAGATATTAACTTTCACGAGTCGGCTTTCAGAGTTGAAGGAGGATGCAGTTTCATATATTGCATGTAAGTATTTTTTAAAGTAAAAAATTAATGAAGTTTTTCTGTCACCTTAATTAAATTTAATCTTTTTAAAAAAATTTAAATGTTTTTGCTGGACTCTACAAGGCAAACAGGACTTTCTTAATGCAAAAAAAAAAAAGCTCAAGATAAATATGCAACAAGACAGTAAATATTGGCCAATTAAATATGAACTCAATAGGAATCGATTTTCTTTTCTGTCGACTCTTATATTAAAAAAATATAGACATCTTTCATTAAATTGCATAAGTTTGTACATTATGACAATTAAAGTATAGCTATTATACATATCTATGATAGTAAGTCTGGGTTTATGGTGTTGCGACCAATTTTGCTTGCACTTAAGGACTGGACAAGAAGTGTATTTTTTACGTTTGCTTAGCCAGGGTTTTTAATCTGACTTGTTACTTTACCACCTGCACTACTGATGAGTAGGAGACAATGGGGGAGCAAACTTCCTGAACACATATGATACTAAGACTGATCGGAGGCGCCAGCTTCATGGGTACATGTGCGGCTGCGTATGCCGTTATCAAGCATTCTTGATCACTCAAGCAAGGACTTATTGCCAGTAAATCAAGATTGTCTAGCCGCAGCACAGATGGCTTCAAACTTAGCACAAAATATTGAAAATACTTGGACGCATTACAACATAGCTTCAGTATTCTGTTGATCAGATAGCACTGTTGTTTTGCATTGGATCAATGAAAACAATTCTTACAAGCAGTTCGTTCAAAACGGAATCAACCATATTAAAACAAAATCAAAAATTGCATGGTGGTATGTACCTCCCTCCCAAAACCCAGCAGAGATAAGGGAAGCGATGGGTCAAAACCGAGCCAGTTTAATCAAAGGTTGCTAAGAGGTCTAGAATGGTTATTGATGCCAGTGGCCTTTGCGAATGACATCGTTCATAACCAAGGCTACTAAGGAGACTAAACAAAAAGAGAAATTGTCAAGAAAGTCATTTGTGGGACAGCGACTGCTACTGAGAGTCGCACTATTTAATCAAAAAATACGACTAGTGGAAAATTATACGTATCACATCGAAGATTTACCATTTTATATATAATTGTTGAGTAAGCAATAATATAACCAGGCCATTGACCACATTAGAAGTCGAGTATTAAATTATTAATCTGTTTCAAAGAGAAAAAATCGCACAGAAAATACTTCAAATTTCAAACATGATAAAGAAAAGTTGAATTTAGGGGAAAATAAAGACGGAATATATGTTTTCATGGGAAGAATTCAAATTGATTACCTGGCTTACATACTAACAGCTTCAAAAACGAGGGCATAAAGTAAGTTTACATTGGGGAGTTACCATAGCGAAACGAAACGACACTGAAAAATGATTGTTGGATACCCGATGTGAGGGCCCTTGCCAAACAAGTTATAAATAAATGTAAAAAATGCAAAAGATTACCTGTGCTACCTCCTGGATTGTTTTCCACTTCAGACAAGGAGATAATCCATTTCAGATAATAGGGACCAATTTCGCTGGTCTTTAAGCTTTGGGGACGATTGGCAATAAACTCAAAAATTTACATGCTATTGAAACATTTTGATAAATTTGTTTTATTCGTATGAAAAAAATTTGAATGTCACCATATCCATATGCCCATTTTGTTTTCAAAGACATTTTTTTTCAGCAACAAATGTTTTTAAAAACACTATGAATGTTTTTAAAAACTTTTTTGATGATTTTTGATCACTTTTCTTGAAAAAACCTGGTGTCATCACAAAAACAAAAATCTCTTGAAAAATATTTAGCTCTTAACCAATCACGTTGTATAAACACGTCACAAACATCCATAAATGTAATGATTTTCAAAACATTTTTTATTCATATGCAACATGATAATTCTTTTTGGCGTAATTAAAACATTTGTAAAATAATTCTGTTGCACAAAAGGTTTTTGCATATATTGTCTCGTGTTACCGAAGCTTTATGTTACACAGTAAAAAAACGAAAAATTGAAAAAGGCATACATTTTAATACTCGCGTGTAGTTTATCTGGAGCCATCCTATATTCTCCTTAGAAAATTAATTGAGAGACGAGTCTTAAATGGAAAGCAACCAAATGGATCAAGAAATTGGAGAACAAAACTACCCACGAATTCCTAGGAAAAAATAACATTTGTTAGAAGTTCAACTTAAGCAGATCTCAGTGCTGGGGCCCCTCATCTGTTTAGTCAAAATTAGCCTTTGCACGTCAATTGTACGTGCGGCATTGAATTGCGCTACACATTGAAACTGTAATGAATAATCGCCCTTTCTGCTATGTTAACAACGACATTCACCACCTAGTTTTGGCATAAACCAATTACTAATGGCGAGAGATGTTCCTTTAATCAAAGCAGACATTGAAAACGAAGAAGACTTAGCGAAACAATTAAAGTCTTTGGAAAACATGAAAAACTGAATATGTCACGGTGCTTCTCAATCGGCACAGCCTGAAATACACTCCAGAGCTATCTGATGTGAAAGTTGGTAATATCATGACCATAACAGGATCAGAGAAAAACAAAAGTATTAGAAAAGTGTGAATCATCATAGATGTTTTCCCGGGGTGTGACAGTGAGTACATGCTGAGAAATTAAAAGTCCTCAAAACAATTTCTCGAAAAACCTGTTCATCAACATTTGAAACACTTGAATTGAGTAGAGATATTTACAATAAAAACATTGACTGAAACTAGTTGAGAAACAAGCGAACTTTCAAAATTGAGGGCAGGAGCAACTGAGTTTTGACTGACACAAAACCTGGCAGTAATTACAAGGCTGATTAATAAAGACATAATAACAAAAGAAAACAACTATTTGAATTCAGTGAATGCAAATAGGGGGGCGTGTTGTGATTGCTTTTGCTTTAATTTAAGGACTGAACACAAACTGATTTGTTATTTTTGCTTAGTCAGCATTTTCATTTTGACTAGTTAGTTGCAATTTTTTAATGTAGAAAGAAGGCTTTGTGATTATTTTTTTGTTTGAAACATACAAAAACATTAGTTGCTTCTTATGGGTAAGAAAACGTTATCACTGTTACCTATGAAACGCTCATCAGATAAGTACTATCAAGATGGATTGATCTATATGAAAATTTTGACGTTTTTGAGAATTCAGCATAATTTATAGTACGCTATATTAATACTTTTTTTGTCTTAAATTGGGGATATTTTGAAATTGCCAAAAGGCTGCCGAATAAAGGGGAAGACAGTGGTCCACCTATATCTCACTCAATTTTTTATCAAGTTAAAAATTTAAACACCTCAAGAATCCTTTCATGAATATCTGCAGGCATTTCTTTCTTTTTGAAGATTAACGCTCTCAACAGTACAGCACTATTCCTCGATTGGGTGACTTCACTCAATCTGGTGATTTTTTCATCACTCGATTGGAATACAAACACTCGATCACGTGATGCTTCATCCTGAAAGTAGTAGTTGAAGCGTTTTACACTGGGTTGAATGAAAACTACAGCCTGCACGCAAAGACCATCCAATTTTGAAGAAATTCATTGTACTAATCAAAAACTTACCCTACAGAATTTCGCCAGTGGCTAGCCAATGATATTATAGACCAATTTGGTTCTCAGAACTTACGTCCTCTAGGAGATAAACTAAACTTTTAGAAGAATTCTTTGTTTTTCTTTTCCTCACCTTCCTTACACACGTGTTTTTTCAACAAGAGTTCAAAGAGTATTTTCTTATCTGTATTTTTGTGCCATCATTCACAAATATTACGTTCATTTTTCTTTTCTCTTCCATTCTTTTGCATAATAAAAATTCAAAGATTTCTTTACAATTTGCTTGTTTGAGTAAAATTTTGCATTAGAAACAAGATGGATACTCTCGTAAACAATGGAAAATTGTGAATTAGCCCTGAGCAACTCCTTTGGCATTTGGGTATGACGCTACCAGGGTTAACACAAGAAATTGCGGACATAACAACGAATATGATCATTCCAGAAACTCAGGCAAATGAATTAACCCAATCGTTCTCTGAGGTTTATAACAATGACACTAATAGAGAACTTATGGATCAAGATCAATTGCTCAATTCACCGCCCATTGTCCACATTGGAATCAACTTTCTTCAAGCTAAACAACACACGCTCATGAGCCAATCGAATTTGCAAAATAACCTGGACCAGCCATTGCAGTGATTCCCACAAAAGCGTCTGATTCCAGCTTCAAAATTTCAAGACGTCCCGAGAACTCTTGATTTAGTTTTTGAAATGAAATTGAAAATGAA
>JANSTP010304585.1:0-17331 GCA_025330745.1 Cladonema radiatum | reverse complement strand
ATAATGTCAAAATATAATAATATAATGAAAAAATGTAAATATTTTTGGTAAAGTATAATATGAAGCAAATATATAATAATATAATGTTGAAGTATAATAATACAATGAAAACCTATGACTTAAGGCAGTGACGGCGTTCCATAGTTTTCTTTCATCAATTATTTTACCTATCTGATATTTGTAAATAGAGTGTATGTTGTATCACCTTTAAATGTTATTTGTTTTAAATTTTATATAGGAATATTTTTTATTTTATTGTGTTGACAATAGCTATAATGTTATTGTAAATTTATGTCAACGTTAAACAAACCGTTACTACTACTACTACTACTACTACTACTACTACTACTACTACTACTACTACTACTTCTACTACTAACTCTTAACAAATAAGCAGCAGAGACTTCCAAGTAATGGTTAGGAGTATGCATTAGGAAATAATTTTTATGGGTATTTGCATTACGTTGCGCGAATTTTGCAAACTGAGTAAAAGCAAAATCAGTTGACATAAGACTTGAGTCGTTTCACTCTAGTTTGCCTAATGATATCTTTGTCTTAGACGTATTTTACTTTGCTTTTAAGTAGAGACGGTGCAGATGGATGTCCAAAATTTTTAACATCTAAGAAATTTGTACCTTTTGATCATGGAGGAAGGAGATGATGTATCGCACATGACAACCATTTTTAATTTCCCCTCTCGTCAGAAATGTGACTTCAGGAACTTAAATAGTTGGTATGGACCTTATTGAAGAATTATAGGTATTTATAGGCCTAAAGGATGGTGGTGATTGCATTGTATACAGCTCGACATAGTAAAATAGTCAAAACCGCTGTCACTTCTCCTTTGGTAAATAACCATTTGCAAAATACAGTTAAGTTAACTTCAGTTTTCTATCATACTCCGGTTTGTGCATTGCACTACTAAACAAAACTTCATATTTCTTTCTTAAAGACGTTAGCGTCAGTACCTTCTGTTATATATGTAAGCATAGCTGTTTGTTCACGTATTAGTATGTATCTGGAGCAAGCCTTATGTACGCGTATGTTGGAGTCGTATGTCCCTGTATATACCCGTATGTACTCGTATGTTAGACTAGTATGTGCTCTAGACTAGTTCCAAGTCGTTTTCTTGTAGCCACAAAGCCAGAAAACCGGAAAATAGAACTTTTGTTTTTTTGGCGCGTCATACAATTTCAGCGAAATGGGAGTGGGAAGAGCTGAGAAACCGACTAGCACTTTTCTGACAGAAGATGTCACGAGCTTCACTTAGACTTTAGCATTACTGGCCAGAATTTTGACCAGTAAATCCAGTGCAAAATAAATGAAATGTTAGCAAGGTGAAGAAAAAATCTTATATTTTCCGGGGGTTATATTTTATATTTTTCATTGAAGACAGCGAGAGTGAAGGACGTTAAATTAGGGCAGGAAAGAAGCAAGTTATAATTCTATAGTATCAAGTATTTGTCATTTTTTTTGGTATTTAAGAGATTGCTTGTTACATGGTTATTTTGTTGCTGTATAAATGTCTGTACACTATGGCTAATATTTTTTGTTTTTCTTACGTTTCTAGTTAGCTAGCTGGCTAGAGCTGGTTCGGGTATGAGAATGTGTTAAATTATTAATTTATTTACACATAATACTACTGGCTAGCAAGAGAAACAAAGAAAAGCATTTAGATATGTACTTGTTATCGTGTGGACTACAATTTCAAAGGCCAGTTTCAATCCCATTAAGATAAGACCAGGCTTTTTGCCAACTTATTTGGACCGGGAGAGGGGACAAAAATGCCCCCCCCCAACCTTAACTTGCCTTCTAGAAAGTCTTATGCAATAAAACTTTTGTGACTTATAAAGTAACTTACTGACAGTCAATAATGCCCAAAATGAGCTCCATATCACGTGATTAAGTGATGACGTCAAGATTTTTCTAAAACACCTATATTGAGCAATCATGTGCTTATTTGACAAAAATCCGTTTTGACACAAAGTATCAAAACAGCTCAAATTCAACAAATTACAACTAAATTCATGAATATTCATCAATTTCTAAGAAAAAAAAAGTTTAAGAATGTTTTTGAAAAATTTTGTTTTTTTGGTCCCGGACCAAATGATAACGTGATGACCAAATGATCCCTTAGTGATGACGTCACTACTTTTTTGAAAAAATTTTTTCAACTAAAGTGATGGCAGATAAATTTTATTAATAGCCTCAAAAAATTTTTTACTCTTCAATTTGTACTTTTGCCTATTAAAACTTTTTTCTCAGGGAGGGGAATTTTCGCTCCCCCCTCGGTCTTAATATGGTTAAATAGCTTTGCACGAGTGTGGTGGATGGCGTACACGCAACTTTCTTTATCAATGGGCTATTTTTGACGGACCACATAGTTTTTGAGGATCTTTCTATTCCTAGAAACAGTGATAAAATTAGGCCAAGCTGCCTGGAAAATTCCATTATTTTCCCTCAAACTCTCCTTTTTCTTGTTGTTCATGTTCAGAAAAAAAGAAGTTGGGAAAAAGATGAAAATTTGAGTGAGAGGTTTGGAATTTGCTTTTATACCCTTCGGAAATTTTAAGGAAAATCCCACCTAGAACTTTTTATCGATAGGGGAGGGGGTACAGTGTTTACATCGAATAGTTCAATCTGCTCTTTTGCTTTGTTTATTCATTTACAAAATAATGTTTTGAGAAAATAAACAATAAAGTTAATATTTTTTGACAAAAACTTCTTAGGGCTCCAATTCATGGCTCCTGAGTAGGGTAACTAAATTGTTTGTACAAATTACCCAAGTAATTTTCACAGCAAGGAAAAAAAATCTCACTTGTTGCAACACTAGCCTCAACGTAAATATCATAAGAATATTTGACAAGACAGGATGATGCAATCTAATTTGCTTCATGTGTTCAGAATTTATGTTTTAAAATTAAAAATAAAATCTATAATTCAAACCCAGAAATGTAATGTAATGTAATGTAATTTATTTACTATTTAAAGAGACACTGTCATGGTTGGGTTTTTTTACCGATCAGATAGAGCAGGTGATGATAGCCACTACCTGATAATTTATATGCCAAAAATCTTTACCTATTGTCCTGAAACATAGCTATCATTGTTTTAATCGAAAATTGTCGTCTGCAAGTAAATATAATCTATTACTACTTTTTTTTTTTTTTTTTTGACAATCACAGGCTCACATAAACTAAATAAGAAACAAAACTAAAAAAAAAAGAAAAATAGACTAATACAAACAATAAACAGTAATAGTAAAAAATAAATAAATAATAAAACTAGAACCGTAAAAAAAAAACAAATACGAAGAATCAAACACAATACAAAAACAGAGAAGAATAATATTGCAAAAATAACATGAAAGTAGAGGGAGGTTCAAAACAGAGATATTAATGAATAATAAGTGGATCTGAAAACCTATTGGAATCTGTAATACAAAGAATTGATGCTGAAATTACTGCAGCGTTGTCACTATCTTGTAAGCTGTCTTTACTATAGGACAAGGTATGAAGTTTTTCATTGTCACTTATATTAATAAATTCATTGCATATAGCAGTCACTTCTTGAAAGAGAACTTTGCGTTGTGAAACGAAAAAATGGCAATGCAGAAAAAAATGGATGTTATCTTCCTCTTCTAAATTGCAAGGACACAAAGGATTTATGGTGTATTCGAAATTGTGCTTAAACGTATGGGTTCTTAGATGGCTAAACTGAACTCTTAATCTTGTTAAATACACAATACCTTTAGGATTCAGAACACCATAAATTGGTTTCACAAAAGGTCGAATGAAAGCAACTAATTTTGTCTTAAAAATATTCAAAGAAGGAGACAAACGAATTTCAATGTCAAGTTTATTCCGTTCATTAATAGCATTTGGAAAAAATGTGTTCTCAAATAATGACGTTCTGCACCTAAAGCTGCAAGATGTTGAGTTCCGAGTGGAATACGGATTATGAGAAACAGGAAGTAAATCGAATAAGTAGCTTGGTTGGCAATGCGTTTTGAGTTTGAACAAAATACATAGGCGACGAAACCACCTGCGATCAGAAAGACTTTCAAGGCCTAACTCCTCATATAATCTGGACCTAGATGTACCACTTACAGCACCCGTGATTGCCAGACAAGCTTTATATTGAAGTGACTCAATTTTTGAAGAAAACAATTCGTTACTTGGCTCGTGATAAATTACATCCCCATAATCAATAATTGGCTTAATATAAGATTTATAAATTGTTAATAGTGCAGCCCTAGGTAATTTATCCCTCAATTCCCTCACAAGTGAAATACCTTGATTAACTTTTTTGGATATTGCATCGAAATGAGATCTAAAATTCAATTTACTATCAAGAATTAAACCAAGGTGTTATTACTACTCAACAGCTGTTTGTTTACATAATTACTAGTAGTATGACTTGAACGATGACGAAAATGAATGACATTTTTTTTTTTTTTTTTTTACAAATTATTCACATAGTTTAATCTTTTCGTTTTTTAATCCAACCTTAGAAAAGCTATCAGTTTATTCCTCATTCACGACTCTATTATTTTTAGACTAAGAATAATGATCGGTAAAAAACGTTTTTGGATATATCTGAAAACCGAGGTAGTATTAGGAAAAAATTGTTGGCTCCTAATATTTAGTGCCCAAATGCCATTGGAATCATGGAAAAAACCTAACCATGACAGTGCCTCTTTAACGAACATAAAATATTTAAATAGGTCTTCTATAAAAAATAAACACTAAATCAACACTCACAAGAAAAAACTATAATATTTAAACATATTTGAATCTACCCAAGGAGATCTACACCACATTGCAAAAGAAATGAAGAGAAAAAAAACCTGTTCTTAATACATTTTTTTCTTCGTTTAATTAGCAATAAAAAAAATTATAGTATTAACGACAAAGTAACAACAAGAATGATAAAAATAACGAGGATAGTAACAACTAATAAAATAAAAAATATAGTACTAGTTCCAAACACAAGAATTATATATATTGCAAAACATTGACCTAGAAACATCAGTAACAAAAAATTGCACAAACCATTGCTATTGGAAATCAACGATCCAAGTTGTTTTCAGTAATTTTAATACTTTAACTTAGCTTCGGTGACTTAATTACTTAGAATAAGTGAGTGAGTGTAGATATTTTAAGAATGTTACAATAATTATAAGTATCTATTTGAGATTTCAACCAGCAAGGTAATTGTTAAGGAGTGTGAGCGCATTTTGGTTCTGGCTCAATATATTTTCTAAATTAATTAACGTTTTTTAAAGCATTTACATACAAATTGGTCAGCAGATGAAAACACTGTCAAAACACTGTCAGCAAAAAGGAAAAGAATTATAAGATTAAATAGTAGGAAGAAAAAAAGATCATCAGATGATTAACAACCGTAGAAATGACAAAGAGGCTCTAATCGAGACTGAATGTCGCCGCAAGGCAAATACGTTTATGATGATGATGGTGACTGTCAGCAGATTATATATCTACAGACATACATTGCACCAGACATTGCACCAAAAAGTTGAAATGCCATGTTGTATACGTATCTAAAAACAATCTTAAAAAGCAAGTATTTTATTGCAACTTACATCAAGTCATGATGCGATGGGGTATGCAGACTTTCAAAATTATTTTCTTTAAAATATAGTAACATATTAGGACCAAGAATTTTGCCAAAAAAAGGCCTTGGCTTTCATGTACTATAACATAATAATTTTACTTTTTCGATTGATGTGTATAAAATCATTACTTTTGGGACATTACCTTACCACCTACCTTCCCTTCCGTCAAAACAAACTGCATTAAAATCTTTTAAAGTCAATTTTATTTTCCAAATGAAAGTCCTCAGTTAAAAAGTCTGACCGTAGGTTAATTTGCTTTAATTACATTCACTATTGCTGTTACCTTGCTTTAGAGAATATTCTTTTGTATGGTAATAGCAAATATTACGAGACCTAGAAATTACATATCCTGAAACCACTACAAAAAGAACTTGTAGCAGATAATAACAGCCTCTTGAGGTTTTTTCTAAACCTTCATACTGTAAACTTTTTATTTATAATCTCATTTATTGTTCAAGGATTGCTTTCAAGCTAACTACCTACATTTTGGGAAATGCCGTTTTTGTCATTTATTCGTCAAAATCTACTTGAAGGATTTTTTAAGATATAAGTAAGCCTATCTACAGTAAAAAACGTCAATAAATCTCCACTAGCTGTTTGCAATATGATAACTACAACAAGTGAGCTAATATCTAATTAAACTTTTTCTATCTGCAGTTGTTGGGCTTCTCAACTCTGCTATCTAACAGCAGAAAATCCCATCCAAATCTGAGAGTTTTTTACTTTGCATGGCAAGTACATAGTTTATGTGAGTTTTAGTTTATATGCCACTGAGGTCTAAAGCTATTAAAGCTGATAAAACCAGCTATTCTAGCCTGATTGATTTTTTTACTTTCCACAGTATGTTCAGCTTTTTTGTTCTTTCTGGCCATAGCTAGCTACACAGCATATACATAAGCAAGATAACTGATAAATAGAAACTGTGCAGTTAATGGTTTAGAAGTTCTTTTTTTTGCATTTTGAAAACCGATTTTTTACTCCCTGTTTATGATTTTCGAAAATGACCCGAATCGTCCAATAAGTACTAGTCGTTTTCTCCCGATATCCGATAAAAAGAAAGAAAACGACTAGGTCTAGTCTATATGTGCCCATATGTACTCGTATGTACTCTTATATACTATTATGTACCCGCATATTTTCGTACGTACCGTATGTACTCGTATGTACTCGCATTTCGGATTCGTATGTGCTCGTATCTTGGAGTTGTACGTACTCGTATGTACTCGTATGGTTGACTCGTAAGCACTTGCATGTACCCTTATGTACCCGTATGTACTCATATGTTCGATTCGTATGACCTTGTATGTATCAGTATGTAGTCGTATACACTCGCATGTGACCTGTAAGTTATACTCGTATATGTTCTTACAAATGAACGTAGGTTAAAGATACCATTGTCATGAAGCCAATGTTATCTTCTAATTTTACAAGCTTCTCGAATTGATACATGTTTTTTAGAGGCTACGGAAAATGAAGCGAAATCGAATACATTCAGTTACAAAGGAGAATTAAGGATGACCGGAAGAATGAAAGTACTTGGATTGACTGCACAGTACACGATAAAGTTTTTACAGAAAAACACACAACTCTTGATTGAACTCTGGCTTCCAGATATTGGGGTAAGTCAAGGATTACTTACCATAAGAGCTGGACTCAAAACACAAAAGACAACTACCGAGAAACAAGCTCCACAATCAGGACCTACATTTTTAATACGGATGGATGCCTTGACGAATTCGGCTGTTATAGTAGGGAAGGTATCAACTTTAGGTTTTTCAAGAGTCGCAGCATTCAAAGTAGAGGATGTTGGTTATTCAGCCACTATATTCGCAAAAATGCCAGATGGTGTAAATGCCAACGTATCACTTGTTGCACCATACACCGATTCGATACAAGAAGCAAAGTTCACGGTAAGAGGAAATAATTGTTACTTTCCAAAGAAATTATAAATAAATGTAGAGAACCATGATACGATCAGATTTAACTATACGCATTTCCAATTGCCAACAAACAGATTAGAAAAGAGATACGATGCAATGAGTTATATCAAACCAGCTTTTATAGGTCTGCAATCGTACCTGTTATTAGATCAAAGGGGAGTGAGTGAGTTTATTTTTCTACCATAACAAATTAGCCACAGTAAAAGCATAAATAAAGTCAAAAAGCCCGATTCTCATCGTGCTCCTGAAGGTAAAATAAGTGAATAAATAAATAAAGAAAAAGACAAAAGTAAGAATAAAAATAAAATTAAAACAAAAGAATAACGAGGAAAATATTAAGAGGCGGATGAATATAGTTATTTGATATAGATAGAAATCATTCACATTCAAAGAAAACTTTCTTAACAACATGCTTTAATGAATGTCAATTTTTTATTTTCCTTAGATAAATTGTTGCAGTAGTAAGGTCCGGCAAAAGAAAATAAAATGTTTATCTTAAGCAGTCATTTGGCAAGGCAAATTAATTTATAAAAAAGAATTTTTAATTGTTGTTGGCCAATCAACCATCTGTGAAATATCATTCATGTGGAGAGGAGACCGCAATTTGCATACTTATGGGTACAAACTGTTGCCATTAGGAAAATGTTTCCTGGATGGGAAGCTAACTTAGCTTCTTAAAATGGTCTAAGTAGATGTAAAATTTTGCATCTGATTCAAGCAAACACTAATGCATTCATTTTGAACCAATGGGAAAGTCTCTTTTTAATTGCAAAATAAATATTAAGCTGAATTTTCAAAAAGAACCTAAACTACTCCTCTCGTAAATGGAAAGGTATACAAATTGGTTGCGGATGAACATATAGTAGTAGTAGTAGTAGTAGTAGTTGTAGTAGTAGTAGTAGTAGTAGTAGTAGACACAGTGACAGTAAAAATTGTACATAAATAATAAAAATGAAATTTTCGATAATAAAAAATTGAACACAGAAAAGTTTTTTCTCTTTATTCATTCTTTATTAGAGACTTAAATTGTAGAAGACCAAGAAACTTCATATCACGTGATCAAGTGATGACGTCATCAATTTTCTAGAACAGCCAATTCGACCAATCACGGGCATCTTGACTAAAAATTGTTCAAAAAAGCCTAAAAAGGTATCCAAATTGCCCAAATCTAATAAAATACAACTAAGTTTATTGATATTTACCAATTTCAAAGAAGGAAAAAATATAACTTTTTTTTGAACATTGTTTTTGGTTCGGGACAAAATCATACCCCTTAGTGATGACGTTATAATTTTTTTGGAAAATTTTTCTTGTTAAATTGATGGCAGATAAATTTTGTTAAAAACCTCAAAAAAGTTTTTCTTTGCCATTTGTTCTTCTAGAGCTATTAAAACCTTTCTCTCAGGGGGGCATTTTTGTCCTCCCCCTGGTCTTAATAGGGTTAAAAGTATATTCTGTATATTTTGAGGTCCAAATATTATTTTCTGGAAGTTGTATTTTTGCATAATGTTATACAATTTTTTATACTTCGCAACTTTTGAGTAAACTTCTTATTAGTACTAATTTTTGTGTTTTGTTCAATAACAGTAGAGATACATCAATTCAATACAATAGAAATACATCATTTTAATCATTTAATTAGTTTGGTAAAAACCAGATTATTCTTGCCTTGTCCTTGCAACTAAGTGTGGCGCAGTATCATTAATTTCGTTCCAAAATAAAGTATTTTATATACCAATAATTTTTGGATAATCCTATAATTATTAATTTCCAAAATGCTGGTTTCGATCACCAAAAAAATACCATTTGAGAGATTTTACAAACAGGTAAAGTAGTAGTTTAAGTTTTATTCGACTGAAAATAAAACCTAGTTTTCTCCAAAAAGTCTTGAAGAATTTGTGCAGAAGTATCTTTTTTCTGACTTTTTTAAAAATTATAAATGTTGCTGTTGTTTTTGCACAATATTGGTTCAAAATTGATAACATTAGATCACAACTAAGAAGAATAGTCAAATTTTAAATCTTCGGAGAAGGTTCTAAGAAAACGTATTTTTATTCTCTAAAGTCACTTTGAGTTAATGTCCAGTCTCAAACTTTCATTAAGTTTTTGCATTTTTTTCTGAGATAAAGAGGTAAAATTATTGAATGACAGTTCAGAAGCAAGGAGTCCATAATGAATAATAATAACAAGGGAATAAAAAGCTGTTTATACACCAGCTCATTTGTTTCTAACATATATATTTTGTTTTTGCAGTAAAACCTCGAGCTCAACCCATATCATTTTTTAATGCCTATTTTGAATAAGACTATTATTATAAATAATTGCCAGTTATTTGAAGAAACAAACCAACATTTGGTTTCTAGAGAGCTAGCTAATGATTAACAATTGAATCAAGCACTAAAAACGTTTACACTAATACAGGGATTTGTTTGGTATTTTGAAAAAGGAATTTTCCCAATGCCATTTATGTCTTTAGCCACGGTCAAAAAATGATGTAAATATGATTAAAGTGCTGATTGGTGTCTGTAAACAAATTTTCCTTTGCTATTTACTATCCTGAATACAAACTACAATCGATAAGGTGAAATACCTGGTACTTAAATGAATTACCTTGCAAACAACCTTACAAAATAGTAATGTTCTTAATGCAATATGATGAAAATAATCATACGCACATACTGAAATATCTTCAATAACCAATACTTTGATAGTTCCTCACAATAACAACATGAACATTCTTCTCACTGTTTCATGACGAGGTTAGCTAGCTTTAAACACTAAGCTTTACTTGGTTTATTGCCTTGCATCCTTGCTGCTAGCTGCTGCTACCTGCTAGTTACTTGCCCAAAATGGAACTCCTCTTTCTAGCAGTTCCTTGGTCAGTGATTTTGGTATATCATCAAAAGCAACCTCTACTCTAATTACCTGCATGTTAGCCAAGCAGTTTCATTCATAAAATTTAGCTATTTCAAGCTGTCGTCTCAGTGTTTGTTTTGATTTCATTGTCTTAAGTAGTCTGGGTACTAGAAAAAATCTGAACAATAACTTATCGAGTCACGTAGTGAAGTTTCCCGACTATGGAATTATCTAGTGTCTCTGATTTAATACATCTAAATCTATTTCTGAACAGTCAAAAGATAAAAAAATAGACTGTAATCTTTGATTAAGCACTGAATAAGAAACAGAGTTTGCATTTTCTTGCAGTCGAGTTGTGTTAGGAACACAATAACATCACAACTAATTATTAAGATCAGAGTTTTTTTATCAAATAACCCCTTGTTTGGATTGACTCATGAATGACTGAAAGCGTACATTACCTTTAAGTCTAGTTCAGACCACTTCTCGGAATTAACAGTCTTCTTCAAATAGGCTTAACTTTCCAAGGTGGTATCCATTGGAAAATTTATTTTCTAATAATTAGGGAAAATAAGTTGCATGGTTGAGGAAAAAGATTTTTTGGCTGGGATTATTTCAAATATTTTTCGGAAAAAAATTTTTGCAGTGAATGAATGTTACAATTTTTTTGCGGGCGTAAACTTTTGTGATTGGAGCAAAATCAGCAAAAACGCAAAATATTCTTCTACAAACTCTTTCTCTAAAGTACAATTGGACATCATGTTACTAACACAATACCTGATCGATATTTCCACACAATTTTTTTTTTTTTAGTTTGAGGTTAGCCATTTTATAATCACCTTGCAGTAATTTGATCAAATATCAGATCAATTATTAATTATTAATTATTAATTATTCTAATTATTTCTTCATGATAACATTAATTTTCTCTTCTAGATTTAACTTAGAAATTTATGTTTCTTTATTAGGCTGCAGCTACTCTTCCTATTCAAAAGCAAGTGAAGGAGGAACTGTTTGATATTCTACGGAAAACTGCCATGCAAACAAAAAAGACACTTCTCGAAGCAGAAGAAAGAGTAACCTCAACTGAGAAGATTTACGAGCAAACTAAAGCTATGATTGATAAATATAGAAAGCGTTCTAATACTTTTACACTCGACATAAGAGAAAAGGCTGAAGTTATTACAAAATTAAGGAAAGGTATCAAAAGACATTGTGTTGAGGACTGTGGCGACTGTAAGTTGTTTCAGTATTCACGCTTTCACCTTCAAGTTTCATCCCAAAGTTACTTTAACATAGAATTGTCTTTTTATTTTCTCTCCGATGTGAGAGCTTCTTTAGCAAATAATTTCCCCCGTTACTCTGGAGTTTTGGAAAATTAAGAAAAATTAACGCGTTAAATGCTACTTTCTTTTGATCTGCTTAATCATCATTTGTAAATTCTGGTTGATACCGAAGAAAAAACCAGAAAAAGTCACAAGCAATGTTTGAAACATCACACTGACCTCATAGAAGCTCTGAAAACTAGACAATTTCTGAAAAGAATTAACTTTCAAATTAGCAGGAAGAGGAATATGACCTGTAGCTAGCTGCATGCTTTTTTTACTATAAGCAAGGCCTTTTTACACTTGCACCTCAGTGTTGTTTGAGATTCAGCAAGTTTTAGAGTCAAATGTTGCTTAGAATTTATTTGTTCTCGGCATTTTCATTTATTAAATGGATCCTTAAAAGGTGTGCTACGAGTCGGAGACTCGATTATTGTTTAACTCAAAACACGGTATTATATAGTTAATTTCCGTATTAATACTAGTTAGTAATCGCATGTTTTGGAGTGCAGTTAACGATTAATTACGAGTAAGGAGGAGAGAATGTGTAATTTATGCGAGTCTTTTTTGTTACTCATTTCTGTCCATTTTTCCATTCCCTGCAGCAATCTTAATCAATATTATTTCCAAAAATATCATTTTTCGTTGATTGCTTTGGGAGGGCTAAGAAATACCTCCTCTCCGGTTAAAGTCCCTAATACTAAACGGAATTGAGTGATACTTGGCACGAATGTAAAACATCATAAGCAGTTTTGAAAAATCAAGTTTTGACCCCATTAGGTTATAATGTCGTCATCAAAAACACCGAAAATTGACAAAATTTCTAATTTTTCGATGGAATTTTTCACCTAACAAAAAGGAGACTTCCAAAACGATTCAGATGCTATGAGATGAGATAAGTTTTTCAAAAAATGTCGGTGAAAGCAAAAATATTTGGAAATTAGGCCAAAACGGGGGATTTTCCGAGGGGGCAAATTCGTTAGAAATTTTTAGATAAAGAAACATCTGTATTTTGGAGTATGCTTTGAAAACTCATACAAAATGTGTCAAGTTGGCGTATTATCTTGAATTGATAATTAGTTTGGTTGTTTATTAGCCACCTGAAAAGTGATGAGGTCATCAAAATTCCCGAAAAACGGATTTTACGGTTCCCACGGTGTTTTAACGGCTATGACATTATTATGACGTTACAATACCGTCAGTCCGACGTTGTTGACCCACTGATAAATATTTTCGGGTGCTGTAGAAGGGTGGGGGGTAAAATTAGCTACCTCCCCTCCCCTGCCTAAAACCTGAAATATTTAACGCAAATGGATGAAGATTGGTACAATGATAAAACAACATGTGAACTTTAAAAAAATTCCAATGTTGACGTCATTACCTTCGATAAAAACTGATGGCGTCAACACAAAACACGGTAGTTAGAAATATCGGGCATGTCCAATGGCGAAAAATGAAAATTTGATGACGTCATCAAAAATTGTACAAAATTGCTCCTTGATACTTAGTTAGTGATGAAACAACCAAATAAGGCCAAAAAACTAAGATTCAAGGCAAGAATTTTGAGAAATATTTGATTTTAGCGTATTTTTGATCAAAAAAGAGCAAAATTTGGTTATACCATGGTTTGGAAACATGGGCACTACTTTGGTTTTCCGAGCGTTATGGCTCTGAAACTTGACCAAAATGTTCACAACTAAATTCTACTGAAAGTCAAAACGTCGCAAGGCCTACAGCCTTGCTGTTTTGTCGCTATAAAAAAAAGTTTGACAGGGGGGGGGGATTTTTATTTGAGACTCACCCTAATCTTTTTTCTGCCTATACTCTTCAGTTATTCTTCACTTTGTCTCGAGGGAGATAGATGAGAAACCGAACCTCTTGAATATGCAATTATATGAGTTTAGATAAAAGAAAACTGATTTTAAACGCATTCTTGAGTTCACAATTTACCTATTGTCCTTTAGCTGAATCATAGCCAGAAATTGAATCATAAGATAAAAAGAGTTCATGAAAGAGCACTGAGGTTAATGTTTGATGACCAGTAATCTAGTTTTGAGCAACTGCTCGACAAATCAAAGACTCAAACAAAACGTTAAGGCTTTATTGACTGAAATGTAAAAAATAAGAAGCGGAGGTTCTCCTGATTTACTAAAGGATGTATTTCCACTATATGAAGAATATAGTATAATCTAAGAAACAAACGTGACTTCGCTCGGACTTAAGCGCAAAATAGCGTTATCAATTTTTTCACTGGAAGTCATGTTTGATGTAGACCTGGATATGGCCAGGGGCATTATATGATATAGATTACGCATACGCATTCCCCCCACCTATAAATGTTTGTCGGTAAATTCGATACGAAATCTGCCATTATGGAATATTGAAAATCGTTATTGCAATGTAGTAGCCGTGATATTTTATTCTCGCATATTCCTTATACGGAATGAACTGATCTATAATTCTAAGTCCGTCCTTTATCTCATGGATCTACAGAGATCTTGGAGACCGGCTTCCGAACTTTTTTAATATGCATTATTTATATTATATAATTCCAATAAAAAAGTATCCTTAGAAAAAATAAAAATAAAGTATTAATATTTGAGGTCACCTATCAATCAGCGTTTAAAAAGTACTGAAATTCCCTTTCGTCCAGAGAAGAATTAAAACAAAGTCATTCTTTTCTAAAGATACTTTTTTAATGGAATTTCAGCTATTGCTAATGCCTTTGTTAAAAGACAAGTTACTGTTCAACGAGTAATAGGTAAAATGAATATATAGCATATATGAAAAAGCATGGGGGTAGGGTTAAGATTGGGAATTTTTTCTATATACTTGATAACATCGAATATCCCCTAAACGTTTTCATGAGTGAAAGCAGAACCTACATTTTACGAATTTCAACATAGCATAGCACCTCATTTTCGCGGCTTTTGAAAACTTCCAAATTAACCATAGCAACCACGGAAAGTTCAACGTCCATCTCGTTTATACCTCCATGGCCCCATATACCTCAATATGGCCTCAATATTTTAGCGTGACATGCTAATTATAGCAAAAATTTAATTATTAACCTTTTGAACCTACCGCCCTATTATGATATAATAACTTTACCATTGTTCAACTTATCAAGCAGATTTTGTTTCGCCTTTGGTTTTATGCCCTACAGACCTCTCCCGTAATGGTGTGATTTCAAATATTTTCGCATAAATTTATTTTCCGCCTCGTTCTAGTGTTATTAATAATGAAAGCATTGTATTTTATTGGTTGAAAATGCAATGTAAAGACTTCAAAATTTATGCAAAAATATTTGAAATCATACCATTGTGGGAAAGGTGTATATTTAAGTAATTTTACTTTATTTGTGCTTGGAGAACATTCAGGGTGGGTGTTCATTGGTGGGAAGTTTGATAGAGTGGGCGTTTATGAAAACCGCCTGAAGACAAAAATGAAAGTAATGGAAACTAGTATTTTTAGTCAAAACGGGTTCAATATAAACAAATCTAAAACGTTCCATCGTTCTTGTAGTCTTTTTTCTGTGAAAGAACATTTCATGAAAGAAGTTATTATAGTTGGTTCTAGTCACGTGGCAAGATGATCATGTCATCAAAAACCCCAAATTTTCATTTCTTCGAAAAATGTCGACATCGGCAAAAATGAAGTCAATTTGTATTGACAGATGTTCCTCATTTTGTTGTCAACCAAACTGTGAAGTTTGAATATAACAGGTTTATTATAAGTCGAGTTACTGCAAAAATTGTTGAGAATGAGCCAAGAAAAGTTACACCCACGTCCAAAGAAGAGGACGCGGTCAACGGGGAGAGTGGTTGTTAGGTGAAAATGTTTTTAAAAGGTGCACAACTAAAGTTTGATCACAGTGTGAAAACTTCAATGTGATTGCTTTTGTATTTTTCGAGTACTTGAAATTCCCTTTTTCTATTTTTATTTATTTATTTTTTTTAGTGAGGGATGGATAAATTCATAAGATGAGGCCAATTAACTGTTAGCTTTTGAATTTTCATTTTCGTTAAGAATTTCTAAGTTCACACAAATGAGCGCATAAGCACCTTAGGCGGTTAAAGCATGTGAGGGCGTTGGCTCTTTGAGCACAATAGGCACCACATATGGTATAGTATGTAGTGCAGAATTATACCAAAAAGAATCGATATATGTATGACCACGATTGTAGGTCTAAACAGCTTCACAAATAGTAATAAAGCTTTCAAGAAGCTATATGAATTCGATAATGTTTTGATACAGTTCCAAAAGGTAAACTTGTCACAGAATACTTTTTTCAACCAATTTGTATATAAATAAGCAACTGAGACATGTAAAATTTGGGAAAAAAAATTTCCAAAATCTCTACCCTCACCTCTAACACCTTTTTATTCTACTTCTGGGTTCTGGCACTAAAACAAACAGACTGCTAATATGGGAATGGGGGTTTATTACTTCAAGCAAAAAATGCAAGTAGATCAGCTGAAAATTAAAGGCAAGATGAAGCCAGTGTATTGTCTTGAGACTGCTTTTTAAACAAACTTTAATTCAATAATTTAATTGAATTTTTTTTAAAAAATAAAACATGGTAATGGAATTCAAACTGACAAATGAAAATTAATTATAGTAATATCAGAGCTAAAGCTTCACGCAGATAATATATTAATTCACGAGACTGTATTTGATTACAAACGCGACAATTTTATACATTTGAAACAGATTGTTGCTAAATCTGTTTGCATTTTTCTCTCACGAAAGTGAGAGTCTTGCAGCCGCCGTCGTCAAAAAATTCTTCTCCTTTTTTTTTCTTGTAATAAATTAAAACCTCAGAACCCGGAAAATTTTTTCTCAGTCTTTCTCAGTATGTGAACGCCCATGCGCCTCTGTTCCGGAAAATTTAAAACCCGGTAAAGTTTATTTCTCGCTTCGTGGCGAGCCAAAATGGCGCGGAAAGAGGATGATAAGATCTCAATTTTTGTCATATTAGTTTTGAAGGCTTAGAGCTGTGAGCTTATTTATGCTCATTTTATGCATTTAGAAAGATTGTCAAGCAGGAAAATACTGAGAAGATTTTGTTTATTTTTGTTTCAATGTTTTTATGAGATAAAAGCAAAAAGGTGGTCAAGTTGCAAGTTGTTGGGTTGGTCTTGGAAGAAGTTTTAGACTGAGTCTGCTCTTTCTAAACAATTCTCAGTTTATATAATAGGTGCTTTAGGTTTAGCTAGTTAGTTTCCTCATTTTTAAAGTTAAAAATAGGCTGTAGCTAGCTTTTTCCGAAATTTAGTTTATCTCCTCATTTTTTTTCAGACAATATATCATGATCTCATTTAAAACAACTTATTTGTTAGAATATTTTGATCATGAGATAAAAATGTCGAGCCATGGTTTACCGTAAGAGGAACATGTGTGAGCAGTACAGAATCACTCTGGATCTAACGAGAAAACGCCTGAGCAATCTTATTGAAGCCATTGAATTTTCTAAGTCGAGTGACACTGTAAACTATGCTTTCGCAGACATAAATTGTAATTTGTGTGTAAAGCTGTCCGATGGTTCTTTTAAATTTTTTAATTCTACACG